>VURO01013256.1:1336-15207 GCA_015108175.1 Pelvicachromis taeniatus
ATATTTACACTGCGAAATTGTTATTTAACAGGATGATGACTCATCAGCTCCATATCTCTGGAGCAGCTAAACGCTTGTCTGCCACATGTCAGTTGTATAGCTTCCTTCCAAAATGGGTTTTGTCAATGTCTCCGATTAGGCTTCTTCTTTTAGGCAGGTGCTTTCACAATGTACAAATAAAACACTCACATACCACTTAGGGGAAAGAAGGAATAATAACAATAGTGAAAATAACAAAAAGATGAGTCCATCTCAATGCTTGTTTGCACATGCTGTTATCAAGAGATCATCTTCCATGATAGCTAAGCATCTGGCAAATCCCACCAGTGTCTACATGCGGTTGATGTATTGCTGGTCTTGTAATAACAGACACATTGGTTCAACACCAGCAAATGAAACAGCTAAAAGAGACCCAAGAGGAACTGGCGGTGCATGTCATGAATTAGCTAATGTTATCCATAATTAAAATGTGCTAAGAAAAAATAAATGCAGGTTTTCTCACAGTTGCCACTCAGGTGTGTATTTCCCTCAGATAATCACAAACTTGGAAGGACAAGAAAAATATGGCATATACAAAATAGATGTGAGAAAATAAGATTTCTCTGAATGGTATTTGGTTTCATTGCTTTCAAAACACGGTGATAAATCGGTTTCTTTTCCTTTACTTATGAAATAAATTACACAGCATAAATCAAATATGGCCACGAGTCAGCTAGCTTTCACATGAACTTAGAAGAAATGAGTGCAATTCCAGCCCTGAGCAGGAACCTGCAGAACTCCATTTGTCAGGGCTGAAAACACAATACACACATAATTACCAAATCAAAACTGGACTTGAGGAAAAAGTCCACAAGCGTATCCTTCATCCGAAGGATCGCCATCAGAATGATTTGTCCCCTCTCAAAAAAAGTGTTTACAGTCACAGATGATAAATGCAGAAGCTACACTACACTCTGCAAAAGTCTTGAGTCACCCCTTATTTCTTTATATTGCGCTCGGAAAATGGGAAATAACTGCAGAGGGTTATTGAAACATAGAAATATAAATGGAAATATAGTATATAAGGCAACATTTGTAGTACTAATGACACTGAAAATTTATATTTTCTATTACCGCTTTTGTTCTTCAACACAGTCTGAACTGTTAGTGCAGATTTCTTGTAATTTCTTTCATTAATCTTCAGATATCGTTTTCCAGGCTTCCTCAAAGATATTCAAAGCTCTTCTCTGGATGATGGCTATCTGTAGTTCCGTTCTCTGTCGAGATGATCCCACATTGTTTCAATAAAATGGTCCAGGCTCTGGAAAGGCGCGATGACTGACAAAGTATTCTACTGTATGTTTTCTGTCCACGTATGTTTTCACTGCATTGGCAATGTGTTTGGGATTGTGATGGCTGCAGCTACAGCCACACAATGGTAATATGTACCAAACATCAGTGTAGACGCTTACACATAAATCTACACTTTTTCTTTTTTCTTTTTTTTTAGACATAAGGTTTAATTTACAGGAAAATAAATAATTGGTTTGGTTTATTAATGTACATACTCACATAATACTGTATTCTAAAATAAGTGTGCACATTCTAGTTTACACTGTTATGTATGATTTCATCTGTTTTCTGAGTTACCTCAGTTGCCGCTGCAACAGGCCTTTGGCTAAGAGGTGGAAGAGGGGCGGAGTCTATATGGAGAATGGCAAATTGGCTCATACCATAACTGATGGGGGGTTAGAATTTGTTATGTTAGTTTCAGATAGGTTTTTTGTGTGTTCTACCCCTTTGAGTTTCTGTGGGCTGATCAGCCACTATTGAAGAGTCTCCTTTGTCTCGTTTAGGGAGGTCAGTATTGTTTGTTGTCAACCTTTGAGTAGTGTTTTGTTACTTTGACCTCTTTTATGGGCCCAAGATTTAGATTGTTCTGTACAATATTATCAAGTTTGTTTTTGGGTTAAATAAAAACCTTTATTTTGGACTTTAATTTGTGCCAGACTTTCCTTCAATGCTCAGTCCATCACAGGGATCATTGTCATGTTGAAAAATAAAGTTGTTGCCAATCAGATGCTTTCCACTTGATGGATCATGATCCACATGGTGGATCATAATGAGATGGTAATTTCTTGCATTTGTTTTACACAATCCACCACATAAACCGAAACTCAATGATTCACATCAGTTCACTGGTTTTGACTGTATCTGAATTTTGTTAAGATGGGGATTATTTGTCACAGTCTCTCTTCACGATTGTAAGATCGTTAATCTGGCACAGTTTTTCTGTAGTCACATCAATTTGTATTTCAATTTTTGCTGAGCAGCACCTCCTATATTAATCTAAAAGATGAGCACTGCTGCTGTTCAGAGGTAAATAAGACACAGTGCATATAAACAAAAAATCAGCAACATTCGATTTCCATTCATGGAGTTACATGTGCTGGTTTGGATATATTTCTTTTCATGGTTATAAAATTACACTTGTTTCTTTGGATCTAAGTGAAGGCTTGTAGTATTCCAAGAGGACCTTTTGGCCTGTTTGTGCCAGATATATTGAAGAATAAGAGCAGAGCCATCGTGCAGTATAAATGTGTTATTCTCTCTACCTTTGATTGCTTCAGGTGTAAGTGCACATTCACATTCTGCCAGCCCTCATCTTCTGAGAACAAAGAGGTCTTTTGGGAGTTCGTGCCACAAGGCTGTACTGCAAGGGCATCAGATATGGAGACAGTAGCCAGCTTCCTGCTGAATGTCTCTTTACTAAAGATCCTTTTATTTCTTCTGTCTGCCTTTCTGTTTCAGGCTCTTACTCATTCATCACACACACACACACACACACACACACACACACACACACACACACACACACACACACACACACACACACACACACACACACACCTCAGACTGCAAGACATAAAACTGCTGAGTATCAGAAATGATATATAACAGCTGACATATTTACATTGCAAAATTGTTATCTGAAAAACAGCTTGATGACTAGACAACTTGGGCTCTCTGGAGCAATTAAAATCTTCTCCACCACATGTCAGTAGTTTTACTTCTTTCTAGAAAGCTCATCTATAGAATACATGAACCTTAGCAGGCTGAATTTATGCACACACTTTGATCCACGCTTCATATTCGGCTTCTCTTGTAAATTGAATGGTGAGAAATGTCACTCTGGCTCTGTCTCTCTCGCTCACTCTCTCAAGAAAAGCTGCAAAAAGATTTCCACAGCCTTTAATTCTCCAACCAGCTGGGTTTTCAGAATCTGCTGGTTTGGGCCAGAATGGAGAAAAGAGGATAGAAAAAGATGAATTAAAAATTGTACAAGAAAAATGTGTAAGCTACAACAAAAAAGGGACGGAATGAGATTTCTCTGCACAATATTTCTTATTATAACAATCACACTGGTTCAACACCAGCAAGTGAAATAGCCAAGAGAAAGCCAAAAAGAACCGGTAATGCACATTGTGAATTAGCAAATGTCAGCCATAATTAAAATGTGCTATAAAAAAAAAAACAGCAGGTTTTTATGTCATTCAGATGCATGCTTATATCAGAGAAACTGCTGCATCTCGGAAGGACTAGAAAAACACCCTGGCTCCAAAAAATGGACTGAGAATAAAGAATTTCTCCACGTGGTATTTTGTTTCATTGCTCGTGGTCACAGAAGTATTTCTTCTCCTTTTTTCATGAAATAAAATACAATGAATAAATCAAATGTGTCCACAAGTTAGCTAGGACACATATGCTGAAAAGAAATGTGTCCAAACGTGACCTCCAGCAGCAACAGAACATACTAATAATTACCAAATCAAAACTGGACTTGGGGGTGAAAAATCCACAAACCTATCCGTCATTCAACACATTCCAAAACATGCCGCAAGAGATAAATGCAGAAGCAATATAACTCCTTTGAACATGATTCATTTCTTGATGTACTTGCCATCACACTGACAGCAAAACCACTGTTTTTGATGGTATCCTAATAATAAACAAAAAGAAACAGCCATTTAATACTGTTTTGCTTTAAAATAGCAATTTATTTGCAGTCCTTGCTTAGAAAACCAAATAACTGTGTAATATATTTAAGGCCTAGAGACCAGTCTGCAACCACCTAGCAACTGCTGGTCACAGGAGAAATCTATGTATACACACACACACACACACAATACACACATTGATTCATTTTAATTACTGACCTGTATTGCCCAATCAAATCTCTGTCGTGTGCTCATGCACCTTGTAGAATAGGGTTTAGTGTGGAAGAAGTAGCAAAAAGATGGAACTGAAAAGCTGAGAGAGAAAAAGAAACTTAAAATAGATGCAGCAAAATGTGTCAAATTAACCGGTATGTTAGCTGTCGGGGCTGCTGCTGCTGCACTGTCAACAACAGCACCAGCAGCAACTAATAACCAGGCCTCACAGTCACAGGAGGCTGCTGCTGCTGCTGCTGCTGCTAGCAACAACCAGTGAGAAGTGCAGAAGGAGGGACAGCAGTCCCAACAACGGGGAGAAGAAGAGATGGAGGAAGGAGAAATTAACACGGTCAGAGAATAGATGGAGGGATTCAAGGATTCAGGTAAAATGCATGGCCAATTTGACCATGTGTTACCTCTAATAGCTAAAGTGGGGTTTTTAATTGTCAATAATCAGCTTAGTCAGCTTCATTTATCTGACTGGGAAACTACATCCATGTTCCATGTGCTATTGTAAAAAATTTTAAAATACAGTTGCAAACATAAAATTGGTTGCAAAAGGGTATCAGGTGTAGTTTCCTGGGATGAGGCTGACTTGTCTGCAAACACTTGCAAACTAGACCCTGAGCAAAACAAGTGAGAAACTGTGAAAAGTGCAACATAGACCAGAAGTAGAGAACATTGCTTTCTAAGTACATGTTGTGCCTTAACTGTAATCAACACATTTCAGCGCGTTCAACTTTACTTTGAACGTGACAGCTCTCAGTGTGCATCCAATTTTTCACACTACTGCTCAGAGTAGCATGTGAGTTGGTGACCTTGGTATTCTGCTAGCAACCGTTTTGGTGCACCACCCTCTTTGTGACCAATTTCACCACAACAGCAACAACTCACCATCCAGTCATTGCAGATTTTTCCCTAGCGATAGGCAGTTGCAGGGAAGTTGCTGACTGATTTTTAGCCCTAAAGCAGATTTGATTGTAGGACCACTCCTCACACTAGAGTTTTTACCTTTTTTTATTTTAGAATCAAACTACAATTTAGAATTGTGTTCTAAAATGTAATTGAATTCAATGTATTTTAGGGGTCGTTTCAATATTATCTTCCCGTAATAATAGCTTAAACTGTACAGGTCAAGGATAAAATAGATGATGATTTCCAACCATCCATCTCTTCTCTTCTTTGCCTGGAGCCTGTCTGGGGATAATTTTCCTTATTATTATTTTTCAAAGTTCAGGTGTTGAATCCTCAGCTTATGAAATATAATGTATTAGCAATAATTGTAATTCCAATGCAGTACCTACCTTTGGCTGTAACGAGCATTCATATCCTGTTTTCTCACATCTCAGCTTACTAATTTGAGCCCTTTACCTATCAACCTACACATCTGAGGTACTCATTCAGATGTGTCTCCGTGGTTACAGGCACCACCTTTTTAATCTACTGCTCACATCAGCATTGCTAATAAGCACGCATATACTGTTTAGGGACTGATTTATTTAAAGGGTAGGCTGGATAGAAAATGACACATTTTTTATTTTCTCACTGTATTTATTTTTTATTTTTCCTAAATACTGTATGAACTGTTATTCAGATGTTTTGTGCTTATCAAAGAAATCCAGTACCTTATTGCAGGCCTTAGTGAAATCAAACATTCACCTGTGAGCACGAACGTTACAACAGTGGGAAGGAAGAACTCTGTTTCAACAGGAAGAGACTAGGGGCAGCCATCTACTTCTGCTGATGAGGGGGTGAAAGGAAAAAGAAGAGAAAGAAGACAGCCATAGAGATACTGAAGCACTGAAAACTAGAAACCATTTATTTATGTTTATTAAGCCATGAAGTCTTTCTGTTACGTGTGTGTGTGTTTCTGTGTGAAAGCTTAGCATGGATCAATAGCCATCAGGTCCATGAGATTGAAGTCCAGCACCCTCCCACTGTGAAATCCTCTTAAAGCTTCTGATAGTTCAAGTAATCTGGGAGAGGCAACAAGTGTTTGTTTGCGTCTAGTCCACGTGCCCTGTCGCCTCCAATAATGGCCGTCTTCCAGAGAGGGTCACGTGCCACACCGAATTTGAGCTCTTGAAGTGTCCACCATGCAGCGCATGAGATCAGTGACAAGAAAGAAAATAGAAGACAGAAAGAAAATAAAGACACACACAATATAAACACAGAAGTGTCGGAGCCAGCTAACCAAGTAGTCACTTCATGTGTCAGATCTGTCACATTAATTTGAACTTTTTCTCATTTTAGCTAACATTCATTTCAGTGTGTGTATGTAGCCTGGGAACACTAGTGGCCAATTACCTGGCCATTTTATAGAAAAAGACCTTTATTTGGTAGTAAAAATGAAAGTACGAACACCTGAAATACTGGTAACAATCCTCCAGGTCACACAGTACACAACTAAAACACTCCTGTTTGTTCAGATAATGTAGTCTTTCCAATAGTGTGTTTTGTCTTCACAGTACTCTCAGATCATTGGGAGCATGTTTTAAAACCTGCTATCAGTTTATATTACTAGGCTGTGCCAAAAACAGGAACAGTGAAATGAAGAAAGTTATTTCAATGACATTAATTTAAAAAAAAATCTTGCACACAGGACTTTGAAGGAGACCAAAAGCATTTTTTTTTGTGTCTGTGTTCCATGTCGCTCTATAAAAAATAGATCAGTAGATTTACCTCTTAAGCTAAAATGACAAGTGGCCAAAGTATTTATCTGTCACACTAAGTCAAATATCCACATGTACAGACTAAAAGATAAAATAAAGTCCTTATCAAATAATCTTGGGCACATAGTAGCAAGCAGACAGTATAGGGATCAATATATCGACTTAGACATGTGTGCAGTATGTCACCACAAAGCCTATTTTAAATCTGTGAAGTGAGAGAAAAGTGAGAGAGATCTATGCATAAATAAGCGATTGAGACAGAGATGCCTGTGATGCTGATCAACAGACAGCTATACAATGAATATTGAGTGGGTCTGATCTAGGAAACAGGTCAAAACAGAGCAGGCTGATTGGAGACCTAACGGATGAGACTCAACAACACTTCGAAAGGCTTGATGTTGAATAGGAACTGGATATTGAATTTCAAAGACACAAACAACATTCAGCAGGCAGAGAGGGCAGAGCTTCCTCTTATGTGCGCCCTGTGTTGCTGTTCTCATAGGAGCCATACACTTGTCTGTGCAAGGTGGGGCGAGTGATCAATAACTAGGAGAAAGTGGCCGCTTGCCTTGATCCTAATTAGTGCAGGGTTAGAGCAGATTAGCTTGCACCTGAGCCCTATCTCAGCCTTTTTCAAACAACAACTCCCTCCCAATCAGGCTACCTAGAAGCACCAGTGTTATTCAGGGATGTGCTTGGGTTGTTGGGAAAGACAACTCAGTCTGCATATGAATAGCATCAATCTTTTCCACTCATTTTGTTTTATTGTTTGTTTGTGTTTGGGAATATCAAATTTAGGCCAAAAGTGGGAAGGTCTATCACCGGAGGATGTGTGGAGGGTGAGAAGCAACAATCTACCTTACGATAATAGTTGCCATCATGGCAACAGAGGGATTATCTGTAAACTGTTATTATTTCAGCCAAGCTCGGGGAATGTATAGGAAGAGGAAACAGTGAGGAGATTAATATATGACTAAATAAAGTGGAAGGCCTAAAAAAAATATCAACAACTGATGAACAGTATCTGAAAGTCATCCAGCAAAAGGCCAGATACAGGACCTCAGAGATGCATCTGGTTGATCAATCTACTTTGCACTGAAGCCTCATCAGAAATGGTCTCAGTAGAAGAGTGGCTGTCAAGAAGGCAATCCTAAGGAAGGGAAATGGTAAGAGAAGGTAAACTGCACTGAAAAATCAGTGGCAACAGGTTTTGATTTTTGAAGAAGAGAGTGGAACAAAAGAAAGCCAACATCCAAAGAACACCTCTGAATGTCATTCACGGCAGCAGTCGGGATTCAAACAGGGAACCAGACAGTGCACTATCATGAAGCCATAAAATAAAACAAAATAAATATACAGAGGGAATGTCTTTGGTAGCAGTGTGGTGAAATTGGTCAACACAACTAGCCCGAAGAGGCTCTGGTGCAGATGTTTACTGAGACTGAATGTCTGTATCAGTGTGAGTTTGTACTGTCATTTATTATGAATGTTTTAAATGGCTATAAAAATTACACAAGAAACTCGCACATAAACTAAAAAAAAACTAAATATTTTTAATGAAAAAGTTCTAAAGTAAAATGAATAAATCCACTCTAAACTAAACTGAAATTAATGCAAAAATTCAAAAGTAAATAAAACATCCGATAGTACAGCCCTACATAACTCTATCAGGCAACTAATATAGAAGATTTTTTTTTTCCTGTAGAGAAAGGGCATTCATGCCAGTCCTACACCTTTATTTTATAGCTTCTAAGCTGATTTGTTGGGATACAGAAACAGAAAAATGAACTGTATAGTTCATTCATATCACATTCATATCATGAAACCTCATTTATATAAACATTTTAGAAAAGAAAAACTCTGTGTTAAGTTTTCACATTCTTACTTTGTCTGAGTAGGTTTTCTCAGACTCCCTCCAGCAGTTTAAAGACACGAATGTTATTTTGTGACTTTAAAATTTGTCTTTGGTGTGAATGTGAGCGTGAATGCTTATATGGTTATCTGTTGTGATATGTGGTTAAGAAAATGGTTGGATGCTGGAGTCCCAAAACCGATCCAAATTGGGATGTAATATATTGCAATTCATACCTAAACACTGAATATGATTGTTCTGGGTACAGTATATATACTGTAAACAAGTATAAACAACAAGGTTTTTTGTACCCAATAGTCTCCAATCTGTTGCATAAAATGCAACATATTTTGCAGGTCTGTCAAAAAGTCTGTATGAAACCAAATCTATAGTCTGTAAGCCAGAAAAAAATATGAAAAACTGTTTAACTGCAAGAAAAATAACCAACTGGTCATTTTTTATGTTGGTAATCAAGTCCAATCAGCTTGATTTAGCAAACCTAAATAATTAATTTTTATGTGCTAGGGCAGCCATGTTTTTACAGTTCATTCTTTATAGCTTTAGCGTTATAAACAATACATCCTTTAAAATATAGTTACTTTTTAAAGACTTGCACTATTGCAATGTCGTTTAAATAACCAATATGTACACAGAAGTTCTTTGGAAAAAATGGATACTGAAATGGCAGAATGAGTCATGTCATGCCTAACACTGACAAGCTCAGTGTAACTGTAAAGGTACAGTATGTCTCTGTGCAATTTTCACAGCTCCTCTACCAGCCTGACCTGGTTTGGTCTGACACTTCCTCTTGTCATATGCATGTATACAGAATGAAAAATCACACCAGCACAAATACAGTACAAGACACACACTCTCAGGCGCCTTACGCCTCTGATGCAAGCACATGTAAACACTGATCCAGCTGCCAATCACACATCACTTCTTTTTTGATGTGCAGAGACTGCAACATAACAAGTTATGGATTTAATCATGCATATAGTTCTTCTCATTAAAAGCAATATGTGGCTATATACTGTTAGGTCAGGTTAGATACACGTTTATCCTGTGTACTGGGAGAATACAAAGGCAAAACAAATAATTATAAATATTAGGATTGCAAATTAGACTTTACCAGAAAATATCTAAAAGAGCATGTGCAGTTCTGGAAAAATTCTTTGGACCAATGAAACCACGATGATGAAACCACTCGAATGATGGTAAAACAAAAAGAAATAGCTCACAGGCACAGCATCCCATATTTGTCAGACATGGTGGAGGCAATGCTATGGTAAAGACGTGTACGGCTGCAAGTGCAAATAGTGTTTTCTGATGATGTGCCTGTTGATAGAAGTGGCAGGATACACTCTGAAGTGTACAGGGCTATATTCTCTGCTCAGATTTAGCCAAATGTTGCACAACTGGCAGTTTCACAGATGATCACAAATGGGTTTCTCAAGGCAAAAAAAAAAAAGATTTTCTTCATTGGCCAGGTCAGTCATCTGATTACAACCTAACAGAGCTCGATTTTCGGTTAACGCAGAAAAAACTGAATGAGGAGAAACCCGCAACTGAAGGCAGCTGCAGAGCATTTGAGGGAGCAGCATAATTTTTCTTTTTTTTTGTTTCTAAGCACTCTGCTGATACAGAGGCAGAATTATCAAAACTGTGTCATTGTCCAAAAAATCTATAGATCCAACTGCATACATGCCATCTCCTGGCTTAGTCTGCATTCTCGTTCAAAGACGGAGAAACATCTGCCGCCCTTCCACCAAAGATGGCGAGTCTGTTAACCTTAAGGCTTTTGGAGCAGTCAAGAACTTTTCCTCCTCCACACTTTCATCCTGCCCACTGCATTCATGAATGAGCTGCAGTTGGGAGAGTAGCTGTCCTCTCTCTGGCAGCCTCGCTCACATCAGCTCCAGAAATGACTGTATCAGACAGTTGAGATTTCTCTTAAGTGCCTCTCCATGTACTTTTCTCCTGATGACAAATGGGACCTGGCCTTACCTCTCCTTAAAGGGGGCTACCAATAATAGAAAGGAAATGAGGAAATCTAATCATGGCAACGGTGATGATGACATATATTAAAAGATACAGTTGATATGCTTAAGTGATTTTAGATGCTAATTGATGAACAACTGCAGCACAGTGAGAGGGAGGGAGGATTTTTATGATGGTGTTTTTGTTTTATTTTTTTAACCAATATGGGCCAGCTGCAGTGTGTTTGTGGTGTTATATTTGGGTTTGCGGTGCTGCAATGCTATGTGAACTAAAAAATTTATAATCAGCGCTAAAACTACAGCGTGCATGAAATGAACTAACCCGAAGAGACTCCCCTGAGACACCAAAGATAGATTACGTACCTGTGTGAGTGAGTTTGCGTGTGCTCGCCGTTACACTCACACACACACTCTCCTGGGATAACTCTTTTATGACTGTCATCATATTAACATAACACTGTTTAATGAACATAACCTTCCAAAGCTAATTTGAATGACTCCTAACCCTCTGTCTCTCTCATTTCCATTGAATGACTTAACAATGTTAGCCCAGTCGGTAAATGAAGATAAAACACTTGAGAAGCATTTCCAGTAGCACGCACCGGGCCAGTGTCTCCAAACCTGGGAAATGACAACATAGCGGCAAAAAGAGACATTTGTTACACAGCAGCTTTTAACAGTTTTGTAGCCTTTGCATTGGTTTTATTGGTGATGTGCTTGATTGTTTCTATAGGGGTCAAAAGCATCTCTGGAAAGTCACCAATGTCTGCAAGTTGACTTCTTCTTAGGGGTTAAACAGTTCATAATGCTGTAATCCATAGCCTGAACAAGAGAAAGTTAGGGAAAAGTAAAAACTACGGAAAAATATAATTAGGCAATCAGCTAACAAAAAAGTAACACAAAGACACACAGAAATTCTAATAATAGTTTTAAAACATGCAATTTATCAAGATCCCTGTAAGAAATCAGCTTGGACAACAGAGGCCACCTTGTGTCGCCTTGCTTTCCACTTTAAACTGTTTCCATTTTCAGCAGCATTATGATTGAGCTCGATATCGCTTCCTCAGCTCGGCTCAGTCGTAACAACTCTGGGTTCACTGATGGCCTCGGGGTTCTTAAATCTGCATTTCCTCTCACTCATGCATGCTAAGAGCAGATTTAAGAGGCCTTTTGTTCACCCGGTGTTCCTCGCAGTGCAGAATTATACGTCACTATGTAAGCAACATCTGAGATAGAAAGCTACACACTGGCATCTACTGTCCATTTTGGGCACACGCAGGACTCTGAAAAAGTAATCCTCATCATTTCTTTGTATTTTGCTAGGAAAATTGATACAGATGGTATTTTTCTGGGTTCCAAATTTCATCATTTTTGACAATATCTTCAACACCACTGACTGAAATGCAGTTCCAAACCATGACAGAGCCTCCACTGATGAATGTAAAGTAACTCTCTCCTGACCTCGTCCGTATGTTCATGATTTGAACAAAAAACTCCATCCAGCCATCTCATGCCAAGATATGCAATGTTTTTGGTCAATACGAATCACCTTACTGATGCATTTTTTTTATAACTTCAGCTAAAGAAACTAGAACAAACCAGGTGTTTTTACAATAGTAACAAAGTGCACAAAACATTTTCCCTTCCTTTGCCAAGTTGTACATTATGCCCGGTTCTTTAACCTACCAAACCTTTTCAGTTTTACTGAAAAAAAAATTAACAAAGACATTTATGACTTTTAAAAAAAATCAACACAATAAGCTCTCACCAAATATCAATTTAGTGTTTATTATATTGTGTTTTTAATAAAGGTATTGGCAGTTTTAATGAAATACATCCTGATACACTGTGCGTATTGTTTTGGGCAAAGAAGATGTTGTTCTTTAGAGACATTCCACGAAGAGATGAAACATCATTTTGCAATACAGACACTGAGAAGTATAAAAAAAAATTAGCAAATGCATGATGGATAATCCATGTAACATAACAAGACCCATGTCATAATAAACACAATTAACCAGCATAGGAAGTAAATGACAGGCATAACCTGATTTTGTTTTACTTCCTCTCCATCCTTGGTCAACAGCAAACTCCGTACACTGGAATAAATCTCTGTAACATTGAAAGCTTTGCACTTGAAACTTAAAGCAAGCATTTGGTCAAGGTTGTGTAAACAGTCTGAAAAGGCACAAGATTATATGATGATTTGTACATCTCTTCATTTGGTAGAAGGAGAAAAGTGGAATTCTCTACCAGAAGTAATATGTTGCTCTACAGCTTCATTTGAGAGAACAATTGTGCTAACATTTAATGATCTTCTCATTAACATCTATTGTGAAAGAATACCCTTTGATGTCTGACTTTTGTTTTGATCTTTACATGAGAGTCCTCCCTTTCCTTTGTCAGGCTGCATAGTTCACACGATATCATGTAAAATAAAAAGAATTATGATCTGATTCCAGTTAGTGAGCTACATTTTCAAGTATTAAGAAATTCATCTCAAAAATTGTCAAGAAGCTTAATGATTTACAAAATACCTCCACCAAGCGCATTAACAGCTACACTGATTTAAGGAGATTTGGAGTATTGCTAAGAAATCTCTGGGCTGCACTGGCTTGTATGATTTTGTTTTGTTTTTTAAAGTCAGCACGGTGTTTTTTTGTTTTTTTTAAAAAACCTCTGACTCATGTTGTGCCAAAGCTTGAGGCAGTGTAGTTCCACATGGACCCTGGAAATGGTACCTGTGCCACATCACACAAACACACACGCACGCACACAGAAACACATTGAAGGTGAGAATTCTATGTCTGAAGGGCATGTAGGTAGTGTAACTTCATCTTATTTAAATAAGCACTGAGTTATTTGACTGACTTACATGAAATATTCTGATTTCGGTGTTGTATGTATATTAAACTCCGCCACTGGAACACCTCTGGATGCAATACGGGGCCCAAACATGGCTGCTGGGTAAACGATAGAAGATGTGCCCACCTATAAGGAAAAGAACGATCAACAATGAACTCCAGTGGTTCACTTTAAATGGAGGAGAAAAACAAAACAAAACAAACAAACAAAAAAAAAAAAAAAAAAAAAAAAAAAAAAAAAAAATTAAAAAATTATTAAAAAAAAAAAAAAAAAAAAAAAAAAAAAAAAA
>VURO01013257.1:1031-16870 GCA_015108175.1 Pelvicachromis taeniatus
GTGTAGTATCAGGGAGAAGGCAAGAAGTAAATATTTGTCAAAAGCAAAGGGGCAGCTGGCTGTCTGGGGGACTTTAGAGTAACAAAACTGTCGCTTTACAAAGCAGCAGAGCACATGCGGTGACAAAACATTTAAGAGACAGCGAGAGAGGACAGACGAAAACAAGCAGACAGTAATTTGTTTTTACTCCTTGCTTGTTAATAATCAAAAGAAAACCTGTCTCAGTAAAGCCTTCAGGGTAGAGTTTTATTTGCTCCATTTTTGAAAGTAAAACAAGAGCACACGAAGAACAAACAGAAAGAAGTTGGCTAAGTTTACGGTCTGTGAAGTTATGATTACTGTATGTAAATATGCTACATTATAACCAGCACATTGGGATTACGAATAGCTCACATGGCTATATGTACTGTACATATCCCCACAATTTACAAATATTTCAGCATTTGGCCATTTTTTGCTGAGTTCTTCTGCTCTTATTTAAAACCTGGCACTTAACAGCAGGAAGGAGAAAAAAAAAAACATCCAGCAATCAGCTGGTAAACATAGTGAAGGGTGATGTAACAGAGTCAGAGAACGAGCAGATATTTCTGTTGCTGGTGACTAAAAAAAGAACTTAAAGGGGACTAAATGCTTGACTCAGATTGCCCCAGTAACCAGAAACACAACATCTAATGAACGCTGCTCTGGTGATTTAATGATCGTCTCAGAGGTGCAGTCTAGTGTTGACCAGTTTAACAGTAAGTAAGTACTACTACACAGGGATGTGACTGTGTTTCAGGAAGCCCACACTACTCCCCTCCCTGCTGCTGCTGCTGCTGCTGTAGCTAAGAGAAGCAAACACGTCTTGTTTCCATATGTTCACTGTGTGTAGCGTTTCTCACTGATACCGCCTTAAGCCATGTGTAAGACAGCAGGCAAATGTGATGAAGTGCTTATTTTAGCAAATGCAGATTAAGCGTAAATATAGGGAGACTAGAGCATGGGAATAATAAGCATAAATAGGACACTGGGTCAATAAAACACAAGATGTTTTATATATATATGTATACTGATTACTTATTTACATCATTTAAAAATCAAAAATTGTCTATTGTAACAAAAAAACCCATTTGAATTTATGTTTCTGAATACAATATGGCATAAACCTCTAGTATTTTATAAACTTTTAACAACAACAAGCAGATTCATGAATGAAATGAAACTTCGAGTGTACAAATCACAGCGTCTGTCTACTGGTTGTATTCTGGCGTGTTGCCGATGAAGTCCGGCCGTAAGGTGAGACAACCCAGGCTCGTCACCATGGTAATGAGCCATGCTGGACCATCAGCTGATCATCAGTTCTTGCTGCCATGGCAACAGCCACGGCTCCCTATAGGCTGTTGAAGACAATATGGCTGTGGTTTTGTCTTGCAGTGGTACACACATGAACCTGCTGGACTTGTTTATAACAGGAGATGACATCATCATGCAGGATTGTGGGTTTTTTTATATATTGGTAATGTGTAACATAAATTTCTAAGTGTAAATATTTTAGCAGAAGCAAAATAAAATCACGTTTCTATTTGTTAAGCATGACTTCAGTGGGTTAGCTTGCATCTGTTCTATTGGTCTAACTAGATAATATTACTCTTACATCATTCCCAGTAGTACTTTCAACAGGTCTACAAGTTAACAGGTGGGACGACCCTCGGCACTGATCTAATAGAGAAACCGTTCCACCTAGTGGATCTTTGACTTCACTTCAGCTGCTTTCATTGCAGCGCACTGATTTTTGCTCACTGCTGTGGGAGTCAGTTTGTGACAAACACATGGACTCGGCTCCCTCTTGTGGCCACAGGAGAGAATGAAACGTGTGCCCACGTGAGTGATGGTTCCACACTTCTGCACAAAGACATCAAGATCTCTAAATAGGTGTATTTTATAAGTATATTTAAGACTAGGACCCAAAACAAAACTTTTAACAATCAAATCAAAATGATATTTAATAGAAGTCAATACATTCAGTTATCTTCATTAGCTATTTCATTTTAGTTTCACATAAAAAGTGTGTAAATGCTTATATGGCGTACCTTCAACGAAACTGGAGGTGTGATATGAGAGGAAGTGCAACATCCTTTGTTGAGTGAACGAGGACGGGTGGAGTCCGACCACTTCCCACATCATACTGCTGCTAATGCATCCGCAACTGTGTGGTTGCTTTCTCTAACCTTTTTTCACACGCTCTGGCCCGAAGCTGCGCTGTTAAAAGAAGCGAACTGAAACTGAACCACCTGACCTCTGTCAGCTTGTGTGTGCGTGCAATCATGGTTATATTGAACTCTAGTTCCCAGATTAACCCCAGCTGAAGGTCACAGTCACTGTGGGCAGCTGTGCATTAGATATTAACTGAGTGAACTTCTGTCCTTCATTGCTGCTCCTCACTTTCCCGCCCCCCTGCCAGTGATTGCAGGCTTATATTAAATTGTGTAGCAGACTGTTTCTGTGTACACTGCATCAACAAGCACTTCCAATAAGGAAAAACACAATAAAGTTGACAGCTCATTAAGGCTGTATACAGCCTCCCTCTGACTAATCACTGCTTCTTCTCCTCGTGCTGCCGAGCAAAGCCTCGAGCTTTAATAAGCCGTCACCTAAAGTAAATATAATACCAGCGGACATTTAGTCTCCTGTTTGTTCGGTGGCCACAACTCGCAGTCTTTCCTCGCAATATAGAAGGTACACCGAGAGATAGATTAAATGCCAGGCTCCAGAAATAGCAGCAGCAGCAGCCCATTTGCTCTTTTCCATGATGCTTGCAACCAGATAACATTTACACCTGGCCCCAAAAAAACTAGGCTAGACAACGACAAGGGAAGAGGGCTTTTTTTTCTTTTATCATGTCCCCTCTTTAAAAAGACCTCTTTAATATTTCCTCTTCTCTCTTGAGCCTGTCGGCCTCTCAGTGTGCACAATAATCAAGGTGGACAATAAAGTACACTTCTTTTATATTTGCAAAATAAACACATTACATTAAAAAAACTGTACAAGTGCAGTCTAGTTACAGTCTTGGAGAACATTACAGTTTTATCCATACGCCATCCACTATAAGCCATCCATCTGAGCTGGGAGGCGCTTTCGCAGCTGCTTCGTTTAGACGGAGCAGAGAATGAATGGAAATACCGCGTAACAATGTATAATTAGCAGCAAGTGGCTGTGACCTCTGTGCAAACACACGCATGCATGCTAACAACAGTATCATCAAGAAGTCGAGCAGACAGCTGGCTGCGAAGGAAAAAACAAAACAAGCCAATAAAACAATCTGTGGTTAACTACGTTAATCGACATATCCAAGTCATTTGTTTTGGTTTACTGCACCGTGGAAGCGTCTGTTACTAAAGCGTCTTACAAGAGAAAGCCGCGAGCCATGACTGTGACACAGAGCTTCACTAATAGACACAGAAAGATCAATCCTTTAGACCGATTTCACATCCTGGGTATCCGCCTCACACAGACCAAAGCAATCATCTGATTCGTATCAGACAATGCGATGAACAGCTTCATGACTGCGGCGTCAAATATCCTGAAGTGACACTGCTTTATTCCAGTCTGCTCCAATACACTCTGATCTGTACTGCTTTTACTGACTTTCTCTTTAAACTTGAATCAGTGCAGTCTACACTACTTTTCTTCAACCCATGTGAAGTTGAGTAGACTCGCAGACAGGGCGAGAGCTGCCTGTGTTTACTGCGTGTGCACTATTTGCCCGTTTAGATCCCCATTAGATACTCTGACAACACAAGAGAGATGCTCTCACTAGGCCAACAGAGTCCTCACAGCACGTTTAGCGGACAAAAAACAGTAATATGAACTTATTCATAGCAATCGAATCCGAAATCTGCTTTTCAGACTTTAATAACTTCTCGGCTGGAGGAGAAACTACTCAACTGGTTTCATAAGATCTCAAGTGTTACGCAACAAAGTGCGAGCTAATATAAGAAAAAAAAAATCTGATTTAAGAATGTAATAAGGAAAAATAGACACACTAGAGAAAAAGACTGCAGTTACTCACCACAGCTTGCGCGGCATCGTCACACAGTATTAAGAAGCCGATCAGGTGCAACCTTGCCCCCTTTCCGTCCTCTCTCTCCTCTATTATCCCTGTTTGTCCACTTGTGATATTCACTCACTCTCAGCACCACTTGAAGACAAAACAGATGCATGTGTTTGCTCACACACACACACAAGCATGCGTGCGTGCACACACGCACAAAGACAGGCTTGATTATACAGTTATTAATGAGGTGACGGCTGTACGGTGAAGGAGGAGAGATCCTTTGTAGCACCCGTGAGCAAAGAAGAGGCAGAGGGAGACCGGGATTAATGACAGAGGAGAGATGAGACATAGGGAGAAAGAGCTGGAGCAACAGAGGAATAAATAGCACACTCTGAACCGTCTGAAGGGCAGACGGGACGGAAAGGGGAGAGGAGAACAAAATAAAGCCCTCACACCTGCTGCCCTGCAGCTGCAAACTTTGAAGTGTGCAATCCAACTGATGTTTTTGCTCCTTTGGCCTTCCCCGTTCTCTTGTTTCCTCTCCTCTTCCCCTGTGGCTTTACTCTCTTGTACTGTATATTCCTGCATGTTTTTTTTGGTTTTTTTAAATTTTCATATTTGTCATTACAGAAGTTCTGCCAACCAACTTTCAGGAATATCCTGAAAATCATGAATTAGGAATATGCACAATGTCCAAGTCCTCAAAGTATAAATTAAATGTGAATTAGAAATTAGATGTTGTTTGCATTAAAACAGCAACAGTGGATTAGACCTGGTGACCTCTCCGGGCAGCTCCCCATCCTTTGCCCTATGATAGCTGGGATAGGGCCCAGCCTGCCCGGCAACCTGAATAAGTGGAAGATAATGGGTAGATGGATACTAGTAACGCTCACATTTCCTGTGACCCGTAACAATATGATTCAAGAGGATCACAAGAGCAATGAACTCACTTTTATCTATAGATCTACACCTCCGTCCCCATCAGCAAACATCGAGGTACAGCAAAATGTCTGTTGCACAGGCTGTCTTCTCCTTTATTTCCAGTCCTACATTTCAGCTTCTGCACTATTTTCTTACATCTAACGCTCGGATCAAACACACACACACACGCAGGCACACACGCACGCACACACACACACAGATAGTTTTTATTCATCGCTCGGGCAGACCAGGAGCTCCAGCAGAAGTCACGACTCACTCATTGATATTCAGACCCACTACAGAGTAGATGATCTAATGACACCTGGCCATGCAGGAGACACTGAAAATGTGCACAGCTGTTTGTATGTGGGAGAACAGTCCTGCTTTACATGATACACGCTAACCTGCTTTCTTTTTTTCTGTTTAGACCACAAAATCTACCATGATTACGTTTTTACCATAGCAGCATCTGGAGCCCTATTCCAGCATTTCAAGTACTGTTCATGCAAACATTTTACACTGATAACGCTTCCTAATAATCATTTTTTTCATTCCTCTTATTGGGTGGAAATTCAAGACAATCACTTGATTTCAATAGAACAAAAAAAAGAGAACTTGGGATTTGTAAAGCAGAGAAAAGCATGACTGGAAAAATATGTTTTCATACACTTATTCTGTAATTTGAGTCTTTCAAAAAACAAATATGTGCCACTGCCACCAGACTACTTGTTTCCAGTTCAAATCAGCGTGTTGCAGATATTTTGTTAAATCCAAACTACTTTTTGTCTTTGCCTACATATCTATAATATGATCAGTTCTCTAAGGCTATCCATCTGGCATGTTTAAATAGATGGTGCCATCATGGCAGTTAGGAACAACAGAGAAAAGTTGGTAAGAAAAGTAGAGGAGTGTGTGGTTCCTGTGGTCAAGAGAAATGGTGTATGCACTTAAACATGGTGGCTTTGGGGTGTAGGTAAAAATCACACACACAAAAACCCCTCATCTGTCCCCACTAAGGCAACTTCCTGTAGCGAGGCTTGCCGGTGGTTTGTTTCAACACCGAGAAGCTTCACATGCATAATATCCTCAAAGATTGCTACATGAATAAAGTACACAACACGTGTGGCATAATGTGGCATTCACATTAGCTCTGCCTATGCCCAGAATGAATTAAGGTAAAAGCAGAAGCACTAATTCCACACCTCAAAAGTTCACAGCAGTGTATAATTTTCACATCGCCGGATTGTTCCTCTAAATTTGCAAAGTCACTGCACACATTTAAATCCACATGAGACAGCTTCTGTCTCCTCCTTACAGACGTGTGAAACATGAACTGAAACTAATAACTGCTTGTTGAATGCTGTCAGTTCTTATTAACAAAATTAAAACGTCCAGTCTAAGGGTTAACAACACCGTCTTAGCTCAACTCAGCCAACCAGAAACAAAGCAAATGACCAGAGAGCTGCAGCTTTGAATGGTCCTTCTTAGAGAGAAATAAAGGTCTGTTACTGTACATGCAAAGAAGTTCATGCAGCTATTGAAAGTTTGACCATATTTAGATGCTACAGTCCACATGCAACAATCCAAGTCCACACAAAGAACATCTCAGTCACTCAGTGGACGGATGATGGAGGCAGCCACTGAATTACCATGCCTCTTAAAGGCAGTGTGAAATGATGCAGTGGTTCTTCCTGTATCATCCCTCTCCTGTAAGCTTGGAGAATCTCAAAAACCTTTATACATGTCTATATCTTGATGTTATCTTACAGGCATTATATTAACCTAACGACACTACTCATTAGGTTAATATAATGCCGTTGATAATTCTAGCATGTGACACAAATGTCTGTATTTCTTGTGCACCAAGCTATAAGTTACATTTACAGCTACATTAGTTATTTTTAGGTCGCACAGCCCAAACAAATTTCACTGACCAAACCCTAATGGAAAAACCCAGGGAAGGCTGCTTACACCAGTACATTGTATTCAAAAACTGGATTCACACCTGGGAATGACAGTACAAGCACAGAATTGACCTAGAATTCACTCGTGGCAGTGCAGGTATCTGAGTGAGAAACTTCCTCCTTGTACAGGAATGACCTGCCAACAGGGAGCTGGCAGTGAAGAGAAAGTAAATGAGAGCGAATGAAAGTGAAGAAGAAAGGAATCAATTTAGGAAATCTGTCACTTGGAACAGGAGTTGGAGATTTGTGGAGAGAGGTGTATATTGATTTCTATGTGTGTAAAAAAAAAAAAGATTCATAGCTCTGCTGAGACTTTAGAATCCATCAGTGTGATGGAAAAGATGTTTATCCCAGGTTAAGCTTATAAAGGTCTTCAGCTCAAGCGTGTTTTGCACAAAATATGGCTTTGAGCTCGACTGACAAATGATAGAATATTATCTGGAAGTTGTGGTGATTGGGTTCAGAAGAGAGAAGAAGATTTCCAAAGTGACCCAGAATGCCCGTGTACCACACGGCCCTTTGCTTTATGTCATCCTCTCTGTAAAACCTCTAAAAATAACAACAACAACAACAACAAAAAACCCACTTACCGTGCTTTCAGTGCAGACAAAGTGGACTTGTCAATCCTGGAAAAAGCAAGAGAAGGCAGACACACACATAAAGGGGAAATTATTATTGATCATGTCTCTGATACAAATTGCTCCAAGCAGCAATTCAATTCTTTAGTCTAATTGCCTGTAATTTACTAAGGACATAAGCACAGGAAGGCAGGCAGAAAAAGACGGTTAGGAGTGAGATTTATGTCTCCATGACACCCCCCCGCCCCGCCCCCGCTTCTGTGGTTTTAAAAAAAACGAAAAGGTCATTAAAATTGTGGTTGCTTCTGTTTGCCTTAATAGCTGCAGCAGTGTGAGTGTACGCCACTGGCATAGAGCAGAACCTACTTCATGACAGGCAGCGTCATATAACAAAGTTACCTCTCCATGAGCTGCTCGGAACAGTTATGAGACGTCTCGTTGCTTCAGTGCACACTGGCCACACAACAAACACGAGAAATCGGCCGCTTCATCTTCACAACATTTCAGTTTTGCTGCTGCTGTTCTCGTGTGAGTCATTTGAGGCTTTTCCATAAAGGAAACTGTAAATATGTCAAGAGTCTAAATTCAAGCTTTATTTTGTGCGTTCTTATCAGCAAATGCATGCTTTACCGCAATGTACGCATTGCCCAGCATAAGAATTTTGAATATCATTTGAATGTTTTCCTCATATTTTGAATGATATGAATAACAGTGCAGCATTACAGCGGCATCAGGTCAGAGTGACGTTTCACCGTCATGCAACAAACCTGATATTCAAATGTCAGAACAGAAAACTTTTTATTTAGCTACAGTTGGTGCACCATGTTCCTAAAACAACTACTGCACCACATGACCGTGCTGTGACAAATGAGTTACCAGCAGCAGCTGAAAATACGCACCATCCACTGAATAATCCACCAAATCATACAATTTATTACAGGGAAGGGGAAATAATAACATATGTACTTTAAACACATATTATGGGGGCAAAATCTCATCACCACATCTTAGAAGTTAAAAACCACTACATACGCTCACCAGCCACTTTATTAGGTATACATTACCCCCTTTGGCCTCCAGAAGTTCTTTAATTTTTTTGTGGTACATATTTAACAAGTTGCTTGATATACCCATCACAATTTTTGGTCCATACTGACATGACATCATCACACAGTTGCTGCAGATTTGCCAGCTACACATCCATGATGTGAATCTCCTGTTGCACCACACAAACTGATCTATTGAGCTAGGACTGAGATCTGGTGACAGTACAATTATTCTCATGTTCAAGAAAGCAGTGTGAGACGATTTGAGCTTTGTGACATAGAGTGTTATTCTGCGGGAAACAGCCAACAGAAGACACGCTGGGTATACTGTGGTCATAAAGGTCAGCAGGTAGGCTGCTCAGGTAGGCTGTTGCATGCTCAGTGAGTAATAAGGGGCTCAAAGTGTTTTTTCAATCTTACATCATCCAATTTTGGTGAGCCTGTGCAAACTGCAGCTTCAGTTTTCTGTTTTCACCTGACATGCTCGTGTGGTCTTCTGCTCCTTCAAGGTTAAATGTAGTGTAGCTTCAGAGATGCTCTTCTGCATGCTGTGTGAACTTTACAATAGCAAGGCCCAGAGAACTCACATGAATCACCTCATCTTCCTCATTCTGATGCTCAGTCATCATGCCCAAGTCTTCGTGTCTAAATGCACTTAGCTACTGCCATGAGATTGGCTGCTTAGATATTTATGTTAACAAGCAGTTGAACATGTGTACCTAACAAAGTGGCCAGTGAGTGCATTTTTCTTATCCAAAGAAAAGTCACAGATGGTCACCGTTGTTTGGTAGCAGCAAGCTCGGCGTCCTCCTCACGTCTCCGTTTGATTTTACGTTTACTTATGTGCTGATTAGCAGATGTTCAAACAAAGTTAGTAAAAAAACAAACAAAATAATATGATATTCATTTTGAAAATTAGTGTATCACACTATAAAGAATCCTTTTCTTTTTATCAAGCTTAGTTTTTTTTTTCCCGCAAAAACACAACATATTGCATGCAAAGCTGCTGCTCCTCAGCTCTGTCTGTTCGAGGTTATCTCAGGCTGTCTGGCCTAGGCTGCATCAGCCCAGCTGGGAAGGGCTGATGCATCCATCCATCCATGCATCCATCCCTCCATGCATCCATCCATCCATCCCTCCATGCATCCATGCATCCATCCATCCATCCATCCATGCATCCATCCATCCATCCATCCATCCATCCCTCCATGCATCCATCCATCCATCCATCCATCCATCCATCCATCCCTCCATGCATCCATCCATCCATCCATGCAACCATCCATCCATCCATCCATCCATGCATTCATCCATCCATCCATCCATCCATCCGTGCAACCATCCATCCATCCATCCATCCATCCATGCAACCATCCATCCATCCATCCATCCATCCATCCGTGAGTAGGACTATATTTATCCAAACTGCAGTAATTTTCAGTAATGCTGTTCCAGTGCTGTGGTTTTATTGGAAATAAGATTGAATTATTATTATTGATTAGTAAAGTAAGTAAAGTTTATTTATATAGCACTTTCTAAGATAAAAAGCTATTACAAAGTGCTTCACATGAGAATATAAACACAGCAATATAACAATATACAATATTAGTTGGTTGAGTGTGGTTAGCAACTCGTTCATGTGAAGATAGTGAACCTGGAGATTTGTGTCTCCATGGTAATGGATGAGACATGATCACTGATTCAGGGGTTTAGAATGACCACTGGGGGTCATCAGGCCTTTAAAAGCTCTACCCCATGGAGAATTAATAAGCATAAACTATTAAACCAAATAACCAAGTCACTGATGTCCAAAAAAGTGGCGATGTGGACATGAGAAAGAAAAGCTAGCTGTCAGGTGCTCATTAAAAAAAAGTTTTCTTTTGGAAAGAAAATACTGGCTGTATCAAAATGTACACATTTGTGGTCAGACCAAAGCCCCTTCCAAAGAATCAGACATTTGCAGGGAGTTTATAAACCAGATGCTGGATATGCCCACCATTATTTCCAGGGTTATTAACACAATGCACTTAGTTAAATTACTTTGCAATATCAATTAATTATGTGGAGTTAGAAGGATCACCAGTATGTAAAGAACATTACCAGAATTATGTTGAATTTAACAGCAATTTCTGCGAGCAGACTGGAGCATTCATTACATGATTTGACACTAGAATTTTAGATTCGATATCAATACCCAGGAAAATAGGATCAATACCACAGGGAAGATTGTGACCTCATCCTCCTTCTCAGCCTGGGAAGCTGACAAATAGGTGGTATAACAGGTGAATGTGAGAAAACAGCTGTACCTGAGTGTGACGAGGTTTCTGGAGCGTCATTCTAGACATGTCTTTGAAGACTGTGCGGTTGTTTCAGTTTACTAACAGCGCATACACATAAATCTGTCATTTATCAACATTTTCATACTTTAGGAATATATTTATAATTCCATCTTATGAACAAATGACAAGCTTCGTAAAAAGCTTACAGTATAATCCCTTGGAAACGTGTTTTTGGCAGTGACTTTCTCACCTGAGGCTGACAGCTCCTTGTCCTCCACCAGCTCCTTGTCCTCCACCTGTTGCCCTTTTTTCTTGTAATCTCTCTTTTTTTTAACACCAGACTTTTAAAACATTCGTCACTCAGCGGAAACGCTTTGGAAAGTTGAGCGTCAGATGGTCAGACTTCCTCCTTATTTCCTGAGGTAGAGGTGCACGCTTCGCTCTTACAAGCCCCAATTTCTGTGCCTCACTGGCGATAACAGTGTTTACTTATACAGCCAAATGTGGGCGGAGCAGCATGCAGATTGGATGCAAGTTATGCATATGGAGATGGGGACAAAGGATGCTGGGACGCAAGTTTCACAATTCTGACGATAATTTTTCGTGCAAACTTTGTTTTTCTCTTACGCAGAGCGCAGGCGAGTTTAGAGCCTTTGGGGGTGTGTTCAAACACATTTTCCATCAGTCATATTTACCTACTCGTCTACTGCAGACAGGAGAGAGTGAACACTGTCCAGTGCTGTTGGTCATGACGTTACAGTCTCTCACACAGAGGCTGGTTTGTCATCTAAATGAGATTTCCTTTGCTGCAGCAGAAAGAAGACGCAGAGGTCATTTAATGACATAAATCAGTGAGGCGGGTTTTAAAAACACTCTTTTAACTAAAAATTGGCAAAAGTTCCAACTGGTCTGGGGCGTTGCTGGTACTTATAAAGTCTGCTTATCACCAAAATGAGCCGCCTTATTATTTGGGTTTGTAAAAGATTTCTATTCCTGTGCTTCAGTGTTTGTTTACAGTGCTGCTGTCTGTGAGGAGGAGGAGGAGGAGGAGGAGCAGCAGCCTGTTTGAGTGTTGTTATAAATCCATTCAGATAAAGATGTTTCCACACAAGTATTAGTAAATGAAACCCAGTTAGTGCATTAAATACTCTAATCTCAGACTGTAGGGGTCATGGTTGGTGTGGTCGGGCAGTTTTGCTGGTGTTGGGGCAAAAAGTGATTTCAAACTTTGTGGCACAAGTGTCTGACGGCCACAGTGGTGAAAGCAACAGAGCTGCAGGGCGTCGATCCAACATGTAGTCATACATTCTGCTGTCCCATCTCTCTGCTGCTACCGACAGGACCTCAACTAGCAGCAAACAAACGTATCCGTGTGCCCTGCGCTGCTGTAACACAGTAACACTGTGACACAAACACACACTGACCCGCTCAGCCTGCACTTACAGGCCAGACTGTGACTTCCACGGCACTTTGTTTTTAAAAAGATAAAACATTCAGCTCAGCAACACATCCTCCAAATCCAACAGGTCTGATTCAGAACAATCTAAATCAGCTGGACCGCACACGTATGCTTTAAGGTCCAGATTATATTAGCTGCTGAGCAACTAAAGAAGAAAAAAAACACTTAACATCATTCTCCACCCAAGAGTGAAATTGTCACAAACCCTCCCACCACCTGGTGCACTGAACAGAAAGTTTCTTTTAAACAAAGTTGTTTAACTTCCACATCAAAGAAGTTTATATTTATGCCCCCCCCTTATCTAGTCTTCCTTTTGGGAGAAAAAAGGAGAAAAAAGGAGAGAAAAAAAGGAAACAGCAGGTGTAGCAGAAAGACAAATCATCTTTATTTGGGTCGACAAGTTCAGACAGTAGAAAAGAAAAATGCAAAACAATAAAAAGAGGCATTACTACTAAAAACAGTCCGAGTAAGAAAACAGTCCTTTGAATGCATAGGTGAGGTCACCTGTGCATTTCTCTGCTGTTAGATGCATGTAGTGCCCGCAGGACTCAGTGGTCTAAAAAACAAAAGCCTCGCTTCACACTGAAGCTTTTACAGGTTAAATGAGCACAAGTGTCAGTTCTGTCTACGTCATGACTACAGGGGAACAAACGTCCATGTTAATGTTTTACACTCAAAGCAGACATGATATTCAGATTTAAAGAACACCCTGGAGACGAGCCCACCATGTCACCATGTCACCATCATTTTCATGCGTTTTGGATTGAACTTGAATCTCCAGCTATACAAGACCTGCACTGAGACTCATACATGGGTAAAGTGAATACATAGCCAAACATGCAGAATATGGAAAAATCAATTGATGCCGACTTTACAAGGACGTGTGTTAAAATATCATCTGGTTCAAGAGTACATATTAGCAAGGTTGACCTGGATTACACTCGCCTAATAAGGTTCACTAAATCAGTAAAAAGTAACAGTAGTACTTCTGCAAATCAAATGTGTGAAGAAACTAGAAAATTGAGGTTTTTCAATAAGTAAGAGCTGAAAAATATTGAGGTCGTTTTGTCAGAGCTGGCCCTTTAACATACGTCAAGTTTCCCCAAAATGAATTACATAGTAAAACTCTGAATTTGTAGCAGTGGTCCAAAAAACCAACACACAAACATGGAGCCCAATAGGAACATCATTAAAAGCTCTCATGATCGTCACGGCTCGGCTGGTAGCCTTCACGGCCGCGACTCACCTGCACGCTGCACAACACGACCTCACACTGCAGCAGCAGGATGAGGTGCACAACAGCAGGGAGGGGACTCCAACGCTGTGACTGCAGGTGTGTGTGTTTGAACCACATCCGCTCGATCTGCGCTGTTTGTTTGAACTGTGAGGAGGAGGGGCGCGTGGCTGCTTTCTCTTGGCCATCAACTCTGAAGCCAGTCGTGATTCACGTTTCGGTTTTTTAAAAACACTACTAGACTAAAAAAGGAAACAGTCTCACTAATATGCGGATAAAAGTAAATGCACTCAGCAGTTCACAGCCCTGTGTTATCTTATTCCGAGTGTGTATCTGCTTATTTAAAGTGTAAAAAATAACATCAACGGACATGATTGGAGAGGAAAAGCTCTCCCAGTGCCTGGAGCACACACTCAGAGGGCCACGTGTTGGACTCTTTGGTGATCAGAGCAGGCATGCTGAGGAAAGTTACAGGAAGCACACAGAGCTGTAAAGGAAATCCTACTTTCCCTGCGTTTGGTGCAGCTACATGAAGCTGGATGATGAAAGCCTACATCACTCTTGCACTACTTTTTTTTTTTTTTTGTATTGACCTTACTATTACACGTCTCAACCAATCAGTATTTGTCAGCTGTTACAGAGCCACTTGTTCTGCATCACTACAGCACTGCTGCTCCACCCAGAGACGGAGCGCTGCAGCACCAGGAGGACTTCTACACCCATCACTGTACATCCAACACTACTACATATCGAACTGCTGGCTGCTCTGACTGGGGGTCAGCAGTGGTGGTGGCGGCGGCGGCGGGGCTGCTTCTTCTGAGGGAGGAGGTGGCGGTGCTGCGGCCTCATTAGGATTCGCCGTACT
The DNA here is from genome assembly GCA_015108175.1 of Pelvicachromis taeniatus. Classification (NCBI taxonomy): domain Eukaryota; kingdom Metazoa; phylum Chordata; class Actinopteri; order Cichliformes; family Cichlidae; genus Pelvicachromis; species Pelvicachromis taeniatus. The sequence continues at coordinate 15,411 of VURO01013257.1, forward strand.
GAGGTTGGCGTCCTGGCCTACAGGCGGGTCTGGGAATGCTCCAGATGCTGCTGCTCCAGATGGGATGTCTGAGGGGGGAGGAGGCATGCTGTTGCTGCTGCCCCCATCATCACTGGGGGCACTGCTGCTGGGAGTGCTGCTCTCCCTGGGGAGCTCAGGGGGAGGGGTTGCTTTATCAGAGGAGGAAGATGACGTATCAGATGGCGGTGGTGGTGGAGCCACCTGGGGGTCTGAAAGCGGCTCTGCAGGTGCAGCCTCATCTACAAACAGGAATGGATGCAGATTTGGTGGAAATGCATTTCAAAATAAGAAGAATGGGATTAACTGTAAATCTCTTAAACATGCAACATTTGTATCAACGTCGTTTAAGACTGTGTCCACTAAGCAGAGCTCAGTCGTTAAACAAAATCATTGGTCAGGAACATCTACTAAAACTAACGTAGCTGACACAGCAGTTTCAGTCCAGGTTTATTTATATTACATATAAATCACAACACGCCTCATTCACACCAGCACTTTCCTTTGATATTTAGATACTTTCGAACACTCCCACAGACGCATCTATCTGACCCGCTCTACCGCCTGAGCTCCAGCCAACCCCCCAGTGTATGTCTCTGTGCCCCCGCTGGTACCTGTCTCCATGGGTGTAGGTTTGTCCTCCTCCTTGGTCCCTGAGGTGGGGCTCGCACTAGTGCTGCTCTTCTCTGCAGCTTTGTTTCCAGCAGCCTCCTGTTGCTGTTGAGCAGCTTTCTCTGCCTGCTCAGCCGCCTCCCGCTCCCGCTCCTCCGCCCGGCGCCTTGCTGCCTCTTCAGCAGCAGCCATCTCTGCTGCGAGTTTCTCCATATCCACTTCCACCTTCTGACTGCACAGCTGGAGACGCAAAGGACTCTCAATTAAACAAAATTCATTTAAAAAGTTGCAACTGTCAAAAGATTGAATGCAAGGGAAAAGTAGCAGAAACAAGATGCAATCTCATACACAACGTGTATGAACAGGCAGATATAACTGTGTGTTGATTGGATGGGCTGTTACTGTCATCAGGTGAGAATTTCATGTCAACAGCACCTTTACAAATATACCGTATGTTTGGCCCTATAAGATGCTCCCAATTTTAAAGGAGGAAAATCTAGAAAAAAAGGTTCTGAACCAAATACTGTAGAACACTTTCTCACACACACACACACACACACACACACACACACACACACACACACACACACACGCTGCCTCTGCACATTTTATCGAGCATGCATCGGTGGTGACTTGTGTGGACTTTTTATTTTTATTTATTTTTGTTCCTTTTATTTTATTTTTATTTTTTATTTATTGATCTTTCTTTTGTACTTACTTTTGATGTCATTGTCACTTTCATTGCGTTTCATTGTAACACTACAAAGTTATCTTTTAAGTGATTTTTGTTTTTTCCTAACTGTGTGTTAAAAGTGTGATAAATAAAGTTT
>VURO01013263.1:1030-11781 GCA_015108175.1 Pelvicachromis taeniatus
TTTTCTTTCTTGTTAAAAGGTCAGGATGCAAATGAGCTGGAGATTTCAGCTGGAATGCACTTTTATACCGTGTGATGTTCAATAATAGATAATGAATCATGTCGAAGATTACAGTTGTTTTATAAGATGTCAGCTAAATGAAGATATCATGTTTGACTGTATGTAAAAAAAAAAAAAAAAAATTTGTAAATAAAAAAAAATATTAAAAAGTAAAAAAAAAAATACAATAAAAATTGTCTAGAACAGAACTTAGATGTTGAAAATGGAGCACTGTTGGGATTACCTGTATGTACTGTAGATTAGAAATGGATTAACTGCGCTGGACTGCCTCCTGGACTCAAAACAACACCATGTATTCAACATCTGTGTTTGGGTTTGTTGTGTGCTAGCTCTTCGTCTGAGATGGACAAGCCAAGGATTCAATTATACATGTGGCCTCTGGCAGAAGTTTGTTGTGCAAAATATTAGTTACAGGAAGCCTGTGAGCTAACCTGTGCCAGTGAAGATCCAATTTGATGAAAATCCAGCTGAGCGAGGAGAAATCCCCCTAATGGGTATACAAAACAAAACCAAAAAAAAGTCACAGTGTTCTCTAAAATCTGAATTAATAGCCTGCAAAAGTGGAATAAATAGAATTCATAATAATTTTTACACTGCCTGAGAGATGTGGAGGTTTTATAGATAGTTGCTTCTCTTTGGAAATGTGACACATTAAAGAAAAGTGTCTTGTGTGCATTTCAGGCAATGCAACTCAAATGTCAAATTGCTGATGCATTATGGTCTAAATAAGCTAATTTTTGTTGCGTGAAATATCAACTTAACTCTATAATGTATTTAATAATACGGTGGCCCTGAGAGGTCAAATGCACTGCAACTCAAGGAAACACCAGCAAGTGGAAAAAAATCTACAAAGGTTCACAGACAACAAAAGTTAAATAAAACAAAACAGAAAAAGAAAAAAACACACACGTGTGTTTTTGGGGAGACAGCAACGTAACCAACCTGTCCACTTAAAGGACTAAGACACGTTTAAAAGAAGAAGCAGAAGATTTGTGAGCGTTGCAAAGGAGAAAAAGATGCAGGTGATGCGTTTTTAATCTCATCGTTCATATAATACCATCGACACAGGTCTGCTAGTAGCCCTTTACTGTTAGCTTGTCCCGTCCGTAGCTGTTCTGTCATGATATTGTCTCCTCAAAAACACTGACATTGTCTTTTGTGAGTTTTATCTTTTAATTTCAGTTTGTTTATTTAATTTTTTTCAGCTTTTGTGGTGTTTTTTCTGTTGTGTTTTGTGTGCTTTTGCAGCATTTTTCTATCTGCTGGTGTTTTCTTAAGTTGCTGTGCGTTTGACCTTCCAGGGCCACCGTAGACTAAGCCTGAACGTTACTTTAGTCCAGAGAGGAATTTAGCCACAACTTGAATGTTTGGACGTCTTTGGTGCGCCATCGCAGAAGTGTCACTGTTTCGTTCTCTGTAAAGTCACACCAGGCTGCCAGCTTCACTAGTGCCCGCCAGTTTGGTCCACCATAATCTTGTTGTCGAAGGTCTTCTGCAGCATTTTGTTAACCGGTCGAGACGCCAGTGACATGAAACAAAACCCATATGTGTCTCTCTACCCTTTACCTGAGCCACAGACTTTTCCATACAGTGCCACTGTGCAGACTGGACAGCGTGGGGACCAATGTACCGCACAATAACCAGAGAAGAGAGGGAGGGGGGTGCAGAACCTTAGGGAGATCTGATTTGGGGATTTGGGATTCATTTGGATGATAAACTATATCCAACCCTCAAAAACTTTCAGCTGCTCAGAGGACAGATTTTTGTTTTTTACAACACGTCTCCATTTCTGCCATATCGTCAGTAATATCTGTTCTGTAAGTATCACGTTAGTTTCAAAGACCTAGGAGGTGGAAAGCTTTTGCTAAAAACACAGAACCTTTTTAAGGCCAGTGACTTCAGTCATTCACGTCATTTATATTAAATAAGAGTTAATGCATCCTAGAAGCACTCAAGAAGGCCTTTTGACAAACCTGTGGCATCAAAATAACACAGAGAGGCTCCTCTAGTAATTTGAAGCCAAACATAAAGAAGGCTCACTGTTCTGTTTGTAAAGATCAGTGTTGTTGTTTTGTGTACAGTGTGCTGGGGAGCTGTGTGAACGAGGTATTGATGTTCTTCTGACTCATTTTTGGAGGTGACTAAGCAGCTTCAAGAGCATTACAATCCCCTGTAAGGTGCAGCAGGAGGCATCTGATTTGCATTTAGCCAATGAATACAAAAACACGCACTCTGTTTATACCCAAAACACTGACATTAAGTAATTTGATTACATGTAATTCTTCCAGTGTAATTCGATTACATAAGTACAATGTAAAATGTTCAATTTAACAAAGTCTCGTCAGATGAAATTTAGTTGATTGGCATATATTCAGTTTACACCAAGCATATTTCCCTTAATAATTAATGATCTGAATAAGAAAATGAATATTTGATTTGATATATTTCAGTTGCATTTTACTCAAAATGATCGCTGCAGGGAAATTTTCATGAACATGTCAGTTCATGTTAGCGCTGTAGAAGTGGAAATGAGAACCGATTCAATCAAAAACACGCGTTCCGTTGCGATTTGCCTTCAACTAATCTCGCTAACCTGCTGGGTTTGACTTTGCTGCGCGTCAGGTGAGCACGGTAAACCGAACAAATTGTCAAAATTACAGTTTCGATTTACAAAAGCCATTTCTAAAACAAAGAAAAACCCACAAATATCCATTATTCATCATTCCGTTGAAATAAAAAGTCTCGAATGATTATTTTACTGGTGCACCTAAAATGACATAGAACCAGTTTGCGATGAGAATTACTAAATTATATGTGCAGTGCTCTCCGTAGCATTTATCTCTAATGTGCCAACTTTCTGAGCCCCTTTATTCCCTCGAACACGCACATACCACTCGCCATATTTTCAGAACAGCATCGTCTTGAGCAGACATTTTATAAGCAATTAGCATGCTATACCAATAAGTGACCCTGCGTACCATTCTAATTATATGGTCTATTCCTCAGTCTTGATTGGCTCCAGGTGTCTCATCTCTGCTGATTCAAAGCTTTGCTTTGGCTGATTGGTCAAAATCAAAGTGATGATTCTCCTGATTTGTCTTATTTCAGAGTTCTGGAGTGCTGTGCCGACTAAACCACTTGACAGAGCTGATTATCCCACCTCCCGAGCCCGGCAAATTGGTTCAATCAAAAGCGTGATTAGTTGAATCAGTTGTTTTAAATAGAATAAAAGCCTGAAGTCTCCGCAGCACTCTATGGCTCTTTTTCCACTCTTTTAGCCAGCTTAGGTGCGCCAACAGAGAAAAGCGGTCCAGTCAGGCTATTGTTCACATCTTCTACTGAATGAGCCTCGATACTTAGGATAGTGAAGCTCCGCTTAAAGGACGGGCACACATACCTTAGTGTCTCGTTAATGTACGTAACTCAAGGATGCAGAGTAAAGGTCATGACCTTTGGCCTTAAGACACCTCGTTACCCTAAACAGATCGACCCTCACTGGTTCTGCTCCCACCTTCCCCCCCATGACTTCATTGCTCCTGCACGATGTTGATACAATTCCACAATTGCGTGCTGAACAAAGTGTATTTATTTCTGTTGTACTTTTTCTTTTTGTAAATTTGAATAAAAAAGGAACTATTTCAAAGAGATGAGTCAGACCTGCTCTGTGCTCCTTTCTGCACTTTCCAGAATTTCGGAATAATCAGACTTTTGTTGATGGGTGTGCCTTCTGTTCGTGTGTATATCTGGTGTTTGTGCGTGTGCGTAACAGTGTGTCTAAGGGAGAATGAGACAGAAGGGGGAGAGCTATTGAGAGACGAGCTGTGCGGTGCATACAAATGCTGCACACCTTGTGAGCATGTGTCTTGTTGTGAGTAGGTGGGTGTGCCTTGTCAAATTGGCCCCTTGAAATTTCCAAACCGCAGACAATGTGTGTGCGCGTGTGTGTGTTTTTCTGTGGATGTGTGTGCGTCTGACTGCAGGATGAAGGAACACCTTGTCTGGTTTGATCCACCCCGATGGGGGGATGTGAGGTCAGTAATAGAGGACAGACGGAGAGTTCTGCAGAGTAATCACACTATCAGACAGAGGGGGAGAGTTCTCTGTTTGTTGGCGAAAGAAAATAGAAAAAAAAAAAGAGCACATTTTGAACTCAGGTGCTGTAGCAAATAGAGCAGACCTGACAGCTGCAACCAAATAATGCGGGGCCCCCAAGTCAACCTTTGCAGATCTTCTGAATTCTGCAGCGTTTGTCCTGCTGAATGATGGATCGGGGAGATGTGCGCCATTGCCGTGTGACTGAATTGCTGGTTAAAAAGATTTATTACAATAATCAAATATGAAGGAGGGGATTATTTCTACATGATGGTTTAGAGAATGATCGTGTTAGCCGGGTCCTCGCTTGATTACAATGATAATACCCGCCTCAAGTCAGGAAAGGGAGAGAAGCAGAGGGAGAGGGAAGGGATGGAGCGAACCATATTAACGGTTAATATGCAAGTCTGTTGCATTACATAAAATTGCATTTCTGATTGGGTTAGAGATTATTCCGCTGCCTGCTAAAGAAAAAGTCCTTGCCTTCCTTCCCATAATTATGAGACTCACAAGGCTGACTTGCTCCCTGCGGAAGCAGCACCCTGTATCTAAAGAGGATGTGAAATCAGTTGGAGGCAAAACAGAGCTTTGACTCTCTTTAACCCCCCCCCACCACCTCCACGAAACTGATAAAACACATCAACATGTAACCAACACAGCACCCTTATCAATTTACAACCACTATATAAATGTATATCAGTCTCCCTCCAGCATCAACACCGCAATGCAGCATGCTAGGTGAGATGCACTGTCATTGCACTGTCAATAATTACAGCATGCATAATTGATCGTGGCATAATAGCAGAGCTGGAGATAAAATGGAACCTGTTAAAGGCGTACACCTGGGAACCACTAAGCATTATATGTGCTGGAGTGGTGCAAACTCAATGTGCTGCATGATTGCGTCACAAGACTCACAAGTTAGTGTGTGTAGTCAAGTACATTGAGATTCCTCATTCTGTTTGAACCTTACTGACACTCACAATCCCTCTGGCTATTCAGCACAGTGCACACGCTTGAGTGTGTGTGTGTGTGTGTGTGTGCGCGCGCGCGCTTGTGTGTATGCACGCTTCTGCACTTGTGCGTCTTTGCATTTCAAGTGTGCTTTAAAAGGCAGCATCCGAACACAGAGTGCAAGAGCCTGCAGAGTCTTTCGATGAGGCAGTGCAACTTTTTGGACTTGACAACACATTAGCCTGCAGTTAAATGTCTAACAAGTAGCTTTTAACTCCACCTGTTCCTCCGTTTTTCTTTTTTATGAGTGCGCGCGCGCGCGTTTCTTTTCCCCCTACTGCTTTGCTCATCTGTTCTGCTCGGAACGCTCAAAGAGTTCAGTGGCTCATTTGAAGTGGAAAATTAAATCTTCATTAACAATCTTAATTAGAGTTCGATCTGCCCACACTGAGGCGACAGAGAATCTATAGTGCAACCAGGAAGACCTGGAGCTAGAGTTGGTTTCAGCAAAGCAGTGTTGGTGGGGAGGATTTGGGGGGTAATTAGTGAATGGGAACTTCAGGGTAAATTACATGAGAGGTATTTACACTTTACAGGAGGGCTGGATGGATAATTGAAGTGGCCTGCTGGTTGATGGTGGACAGTGCAATGATAGTCCCAGCTGTGTGCTGTGGTAAGGGCGCAGTTCTTGATTCTGCAAAGCTTCGAACTAGCGCTCAATAGCACTTGGAGGCTTGGAGGCAGAAGGGTAGAGGGAGGGCGCTGTTAGTCAGAAATCTTCAATTGAATTGCGCCTTGTCTTGTATTTTGGTGACATGCTGTAACTTGAGGTGACATAATCCCTTATCATGCCTCCATAAGCAAGAGAGCATTTCCCTAATACCAGACAGTAATCATTCAAAGACACTGCTAAGCACGCAGCCTCCATGCTCACTCTCTTATCCACATTTGCATACTACAGCATCCTATTCAGCGGCTGCGTGTCGGGGATTGGTTAGTAAATGAAACAATAATGTCGGAGCGCAATTAAAACATGCATTATGCTCCTAAAATGAAAGCAGGGAACTTGCCTTTCTTGTTAAGCGCTTCCTTTTAACTTTGTCAGTGAATGATGTGTTTTTTTGGGGGGGTGCTGTAGTTCTATTATAGTTAGCCATATCCTATCTGAAACCATCAAAATGCCCTGTGCAGCCCCCTTTGTGCGAGCAATGAGCTGAGGAAGAGAGATTTTTGCCTGAGGGAAAGCAGGCGAGTTGGACTGGCCCAGGATCAAATCCTGTGACAGGAAGTCCACAGCCACACATAGCCCAAGTGAGGCTGTATATGTCCCTGTGGGGTAGATCATTTGTCTAGCTGTCCAGTCGCTTCTTTATTTGCGGAGGACATACAGATACACATGACCACAGAATATTTCTAAATGGTGGGGACAGCAGATAGTGTCTGGACCTTGGTTTTATTTATCTGCTCTGCACAGTTTCCTGGGAGCTGTGCTGGTTGACTGCTCCATGCAGGGGTGATCATATCTGCAGTAATGTTGTCACGGTGCCTGAAGATTCAGGAGAGGAATCTGTGGATGGGTGTTTGTGAGTATGTGTGTGTGTGTGTGTTATGGGAGGTGACAGACTCTGTTTACGCAGCTGATCATTAGCGAAAAGAAAAAATGGAGAACAAGATAACCAATTACAGACACACAAACACAGAGACGAAGAGAGAGAGAGAAAGAGAGAGAGAGAGAGAGAGAGAGAGAGAGAGAGAGAGAGAGAGTTAAGTACGTTCATTAGCCCTTTGTGTCAGATTGGTTAATTGTTCAATGAAGTGAGCAGAATAATAAGTTGAGGGGGTGGATGTTATGCCTTTGGTGAAATGTTCATGGGGATTTATTCTCATCAGCTGTGCCTTTTATTGTCCTACATAGATCATGGAGTAAGTCTAACAGCTGAGGGCTGCAGAAAAGGCAGATCCAGTGTTAGGCCACTGCCCGCTCGCTAAATACCAACAGACTCTCAAGCGGTAGGTGTGGCCATTAATAATCCCCCTGTCATCTCAGGGAGTTTTTGCGAGGCAGCACTGGACCTCGGCTAAATAAACACATCTGCCCATCTAAGTGCACACAAGCTGCACAGTCAATTGAGATATCTATCTATCTATCTATCTATCTATCTATCTATCTATCGATCGATCCTGAGTCAATCCAGCACTTAATAGCAGGATGCAAGATGCTAGCAGGCAGGGCATACATGGATAACCAAGTGGCCGGCATAGTATACAGAAACGTCTGTGCCGACTACGGCCTGGAAGTCCCGAGGTCAAGATGGGAGACACCACCTGAGGTGGTGGAGAACGACCGAGCTAAGATCCTGTGGGACTTCCAGATGGACAAAATGGTGGTGGCCAACCAACCGGACATACTGGTGGTAGACAAACAGAAGAAGACGGCTGTAGTGGCAGATGTAGCGGTAAGAGCAACATCAGGAAGAAGGAACACGAGAAGCGTGAGGAATACCAAGGGCTCAGAGAAGAGCTCGAGAAGACGTGGAGGGTGAAGGTAACAGTGGTCCCAGTGGTAATCGGTGGTAATCGGAGCACTCGGAGAAGGATACACCGCAACCGAGTGACTAAGAAAAGACATTATTTAGGAATGGCTTGAAGTTGGAGGGGATATTTAGCTTTCTTCCAGAGATTTTCTATTTTTCTATTATTGTCCATATTTCCTTTTTATTTTCTGACTAAAAATCTACTCCTGCTTTTTATCTGGACTCATTTATGCCCAGATGCTTTAATAATATAGAGCAGGAAATAAAGCTGCCTGGAGTCGAGCCCTCTCTGCTGCTGGTAAAGTAACACGCTGCCTATTACTTCACTTGTTCAACAGCTAATTCTCTATTTCTGGAGTTGTGCCTCTTCCAAGACCTGCACTTATTTTGGTTTTTGCTGACTTGTCAGTTTTACTTCTCTTCTTGTGGACTGCTGTAGTCAGTGTTTCTGCTCATAGGACTACCTGTTATCAATTACATTACAATATACAGTACATTGCAGTAATATTTTAAATATTTACAAAGAATTGTGCCGTTTTTTTGTTTTTTTTTAATAGAGTCTGGTCAAGTAAATCCCGCTTCCTAAGCAAAAGATTACTTTTCAATCACGTGCTTCACTAGTCCTTAAGATCCAGTTTCCTTTCAATTAACCATCAAGCTGCTTTACACTTGCTAAAATCGTTTTTCTTTACTCTGATTTATTCTGCTACATATTGTGCATCGGCTCTTCCAGTTCATGACTGAAGCCACACGACTGAGCTACTTACTCCCCGGCTTGCGTGATGTTTATGCTCGCTGAATTTTTAGAGATGGAAACGCTTCAGAAGTCTTTCAGAATGGAACTTTACAGTAACTGATCACACAGCAGCTGTCTGCGGGATTAAAGAGGTCCAAGGGGGCCAAACACAACTCTGCTCACACATAAAATATCAGAATATGAACCATCAAAACATGACACTGGGAATCATCAGCAAAACAACAAACATAAGGTCAGACAGGCTACATTTACCCCCCCCAATCCAAATATATCACCTTCCTGCAGTGATGTAGAGGTGTACTGTGGGGTAGCTGCACGTGAAGTGGCGTCAATCCAAAATTTATGGCAGCTGCTGGTAGTGGTGCTGGTGGGGTGAGGGAGGGGGTGCGGGGGGTAGCAATGTCACCTCACTGGGACCTTTCTGTGCGGAGCTCTTCCTGGGACTGTGGTTCTCTCCGGGTACGCTGGCTTCCTCCTACACACCTAAAACATGGACGATTAATTTTAACCACAGTCTGACTGAGACAGTTTGACCAAAAACATCTCAAACCAGTCTGACACAAACATGCCCAGCCAGCTCTGTGCGGTACAACATCCGCGCTTTGGTTTGAGTCTGCTGCCACCTGCTGGAACAACACGCACTGCTTTGATTCACTCTGGTCTTTTCTGAAGCATATTCCACAATTCACAGAGGGAACACCCTTCACAGATCATCTGCTCATTACAGGGCCAACTCACTTCTACAGACCATCATTCATATTCACACTTGTAGTCGATTAAAACTCTCCACCCTTCCTGACCAGCTCGTCCTTGGAATTTGAGAATAAAAAAAAAAAGAGAAAAGTCTCACACAAACCTCGGAGTGTAAAAGCTTAGAGGAGGAATGAGACCTTCGCGTTGGAAGATTAGCGCAGCAGGAGTTTGTCTTTAGCCTTACCGATATACTAAATTAAAAATTGAGTCAATATCTATTTAAATGACTTGTTGCATGAATCAAATGTAATGTGAGGGCAGGGATTATGGCTGCGAGATCATTTTGAGAAAGACTGTTTTGGGGAGATTTACTTGATGATTGAAATTAGAAGAATTTGTGGGTTTGTTTTCGGTTTTTGGACCTCTATTTGCTGTTTGTATCTTTAAGCTTACAGCGCAGCAGTCTCTGACCTGAAGGTAACTAAAGGTAAAAGTTCATAAAACTAAGCCTGTGCACAGCCACTGAAGAAATGCCAAATGTGGGGAAACTAATCCTGCTCTGGCTGCTGACTGAAGGACTCAAGAAGACTGTGCATGTTTCAATGCCTTTCTTTAAAATCTAATCTAATGGGAACACGTTCTTCCTAAAAAAAAAAAACACATCAGCAAACAGGGTTATGTTTATTCTGAAATTCAACACATACACGGGAATACTGTGAGAACGTGACTTTGAATGCATGCTTTCCATACAAAGCAGCTTTGTGTCCTTTGTGGAATTTATGAAAAAAAAAAGAAGCTTTTTCTGGATTTGATCATGAAAATCCAAATACAAGAACATAATAACTGGTTCTGTATAAAATGTAGCCATTTTAGCATTAGTTTCCTTTGATTCCCTCAGTTTGTTTAATTGCTCTTTGCTTTGATCAAATTCCCACAGAAATAATTACAAAATAGCTCAGTTTTTATACATTTTAAGTCTTTCTAGAAACAATTCTTGACTCTCAGGAGCCACCTTTGGGAATTTATTTAGGCAGTTATGTTGAAACATCTATTTAAATGAATAAGAAGACAGTCATAGATAGATAGATAGATAGATAGATAGATAGATAGATAGATAGATAGATAGATAGATAGATAGTCATATATGGCTATGTGGCAGGTAAGGCAGGACCCAAACACAAAGGGATGAACTGAAAGAGGCAGTTTTCAAAAATACTCAAAACTAAAAGAGATTTTTTTAAAAACATGCCAGGAAACTATCCATCCATTCGCTTATCCTTTTCAGGGTCGCGGGGGGTGCTGTAGCCTATCCCAGCTGTCTTGGGGCGAGAGGCGGGGTACACCCTGGACAGGTCGCCAGTCTGTCGCAGGGCTAACACACATAGACAGACAACCATTCACACTCACAGTCAATCTCACATTCACACCTATGGGCAATTTAGGGTTTCCAATTAACTTATCCCCATCAACTGCATGTCTTTGGACTGTGGGAGGAAGCCGGAGAACCCACGCAAACACAGGGAGAACATGCAAACTCCACACAGAAAGACCCCGGCCTGATGGTGGAATTGAACTCAGGACCTTCTTGCTGTGAGGCAACAGTGCTAACCACCGTGCCAGGAAACTAGGAAATAGGAAACACAACAAACAAGGACGCGTTA
>VURO01013264.1:1192-24176 GCA_015108175.1 Pelvicachromis taeniatus
TGTGTATTTAATTATAATGAGCAATCTTGCATGCCTTTTTTTTTTTTTTTTTTTTTTTTTTTTTTTTTTTTTTTTTTTTTTTTTTTTTTTTTTTTTTTTTTTTTTTTTTTAATTTCTCCCTCTTTGCCTTGAAATTGCAGCTCCTTTTTTTTCCCCCCCAGACATGATTTTTGTAAAGGTATGCTTCTACCACTCGATAAGAACTTCCATCTCACATACTGACTGTGGCTGGGCTGGTTTCGTAAGGCCGTGTAGGAGGGTGGCGTTTGATTGGTCAGACAAAGACAAAACTGAACGCGCTCATACAGATGCAGCAGTGGTATGTGAAGTCACAATGCTCTGCAAAAATTGTTTGAAAGCCTGTGGATTTTTAAAATAAAATCTTTTCCCCCATAAGCGTTCAAGTTTCTTTTGCCTGCCTGGTGGGTCGATTGCAGGTTCATATTTTTTATTTTTTATTTTTTTTCCTGATCATGTGATGAATCACAACTTTTCAGAATCCTGATTTCCCACCCCCCCGCTGCACACACTGCCTGTCCGTTAATCACAAAGCAGTGTTACATGCTAAAATGAAAGCAGTCGAGTCATTGTTTAACGACTGTACTCAAAGGAAAGTAAGAGCGTTGCCATGGCAATTGTGAGCAGTTGTTACCCCCACCACCACCCTCCTCCCTTCCCTTGTACAGCTTCTGTTGGGCATATTAGACAAGAGGTGTATTTTTAGTTCAGCTTTAAAGCATGAAAGCGATTACCAGCAAGGAAATAAATGAGGGGAAAAAGGTTGGAGGAGGAAAAGACTTGTGATCTATTTGAGAGATGAAGCTACGCCTGTGGCAACAGAGGGAGAAGTGATAGAAAAGCATCACTTTTTCTATTTTTAGTACCCTCATTAGTTGGCACTTTAGTGACTGATGGTCTACCTGGGATTCTCTTGTAACTCTTGAGCAGGTAAGGTGGATGAAAAGGGGGAAAAAAGTACCTGACGTTACTGAATTTCAGCTGCGATGTCTAACATTCTTCATGTGGTTGAGATAGGAGGGGGTTAAGCGAAAAGAAAGAAAAAAACAAAACCTGGTGTGATGGTAAAGATGGCGAGCTGAATAAAAAATGTTTTTAGAGATAAAGTGAGAGGTTGTTACCCATGTAAGGATGCAAATGGAAAGAGAGGAATAAAGTGAAGCTGGTAGCAAGAAGGCAGGGCTGGTTCATTGTGGGCAAAACAGGTGATGAAGGTTGAGAGGAGGTGGGCAGTGTGTAGTGTTACTGGCTTCAGGCCATCGGGACTTGAATGGACAGCTTTGTATAACTGGCACAGACCCGCCTCTGTGTATCGTTGTGTGCACACCAGCAGCGTTTTCCCCCAAAGTATGAAGGTCATCTGTGGGGGTGGAGTGGATGTAGAGTTATAGAAAATGTCATTGTGGAGATATGTTAACAGTAACCTCAAACCATTTGCTAATTAATGAAGTTAGAAAATGAACAAAGCAGCCTTTTCTCTCTCTTTAGATATTATGTACAGCTCCAAATCCTTTTTTTTTGTTGCCATTTTAAAGCGAGTCATTCTTCTAGATTTAACACTAAACTGGTTTCCATGTATGCCAACTTTATTAAATAGCCTATTAATCCCTTTTTTATTGTTTGTTTTGCAAGAGAAATCTATGTCAAGGCATCAATGTCATGTTTCAAATATATGAGTTTGAGGAAGTCTTGTGTTCACTCTGAAAGGGGGTTAAACTGCTGCTTCCAGTCCTCCTCTGGGTTTTTGCACATTTACGTGGTTCCGGTTTATGAGTTGCAATGTCAGAGCTGATTTGTGTTGTGTCTAACTGATTAATCTGTGACTACTGCTGGTGCGCAATGAGGGATACTGCTGAATAGAAAAAGAAAATAACATTAGCACTAAAGAGAGTCGGAGACTACCAACAGCATAAACCAGCAGCGCTCACACTGGTGGTATGCCTGCTGGTGGAGCACTGAACCATTTCTGATGTGACCAGGGGTAAAACTGCAGAGCACAAGAAGTTATTAGAATGTGATTGCTGAAGGAACAACCACCAAACAAGCTTAATGGAATCAAAATTCAGGTTTGATTTATTCAGACACTCCTAACTGAAAAACTAGCATGTGCTTATACACAGCAGTTCAACTGAAACATTTCACAAAAAGAGTGACTAAATGACCCTTTTAGAGCCCCAAAGATGCACTGTATTGACAAAATTATTCTCTCATCCATCTTCACACATATATGAACTATGAGACATCCCATTCTTAATCTACAGGGTTAAATATGATGTCGGCCAAGTCTTGTTATGCCGACGCATTCAGAGTTTCTTTCACTAGAACTAAGGGGCTGAGCCCAACTCCTAAAAAGACGACCACACAACATAATCCCTCCTCCAAAAAAGTTTACACTTGGCACAAAGCAGTGAGACAATGCCGTTCTCTTTGCTTACTTGTCTTCGCAGTATCTTGTTGTTTTTAATCTGTCACATTTGTGATGCAAAGAGTCATCTGAACAGTTAATGAGCAGCATCGGTCTCTTTAGTCATACACTAACAAGCAAGTGCAGCTCTCATAGTTGCTGTTAGTGGTTACTGGTGCAGATTAGACATGTATATTAGATCGTCTGGATTTATTGAAAGTGCTACAGCAGTGAAAACCGTGACACTTCGCCCCAGATGTAGGGAAACCGCTGCACTGGTGAATTCACAGAAATCATATATATATATATACATGTTAAAATAGTGTTCTGTCTTTACTGAATGGTGTTTTAAAAAAAAATATTTTTTTTTAAATCAGCATCCTATAGAAAAGAAAATATATGCATAAGCATGTTGAACAAGGAGCAGAATAACTGCTTGTAAAGAGTAACAGTTGCCACATTACTCATGCTACAAGTATTTGTATTAATGATTAAATCATAAAGTAGTTTAAAAAGCTAAAGCTCAGAAAGAAAAACTGCATATTTTGTCATTTAAGCAGGTTTCTGTTAATTGGAAGCGTGGATGTTCGATCTCTTTGGCTCCTCCAGTCTTATGTGTTGAAGTATCCTTGTGCAAGCTGCTAGGATGCATCCACTGACGCGCGCGTGTGTGTGTGTGCGCGCGTGTGCGCGCGTGTGCGCGCGTGCGCGTGTGTTAGGTTAAAAGCATTTAGGGATAGAAAGGGGTTTATGTATGAGTGAGTATGTGTGAATGGGTGAATGAGCCTTGTAGAAAGAAAGTGCTTTGAAAGCGCAAGTACTGTGCATTTACTATTTTAGAAAAAGTGCATAAATGATTAAGTAGCCGATGGTTGTTTTTAGACGAATTTTCTGTCAATCAACTAAAGAATTAATCGGATAATTGCTGCAGCTTTCTTGTTTGAGTGCAAAGAATGACTGCTTCTGTGAAGGCTCCATATGTCACTGGTTGAAACACTTAAGAGAACCGTCTGAGCGTGAAGTGCACTTTGCTCAAGGTTTCAGGTATAATGCTGAGTCGTGTATTTTTGGCTGCCTTTTAGCTCGCCTCACAAATAAACACATGTCCGGAGTAATGAGCGGGCATGAATCTAAACTCGAGTTGTGATGCACGTTTACTCTGCTGGGATCGTTTGTGCTCGCCAACAGACGGGAGGCAAGCAAACCGGAAGGTTTATGAGTAAAACCTCATCAGATGATGCAGGAATTTTTGCAGTGGAACAACACTGTAAAACCGGTTTATTAGTTGGTAAAATAGCTGCGTGAATGTCACACTCAGTTAATCTTGTTTACATTAAATGCAGGCGCAGTTACAGCTTGGTTGCCAATCCATGAATATACCTAGTTTTATTATATTTTTGGGCTAATGTGACAAACAGATGGGCACGACTTACTTATTGTAATTCTATATCTTTGTCTTAAGGGAATAAAGCATATAAAACTTTAAACTGTCTGGATTTTAAATTTCAGGAGTATTTTAAAAAAACAAAAAACAAGCTATTTCCTTTATTTTAATAGTTTATAGTCAGTCTATGTTAATTTATGCATATTCTACATCCTAGTAAAACTTTGAATCTTTGAATTGCAGGAATGAAGTCTCAGAATATTCTTTTTCAGAAAACTGTTGAGCCAAACATTAGACTTTGTCAGTAGGTTTGTCCAAAAACAATTGATGCTCAGATACTAAAATTAACATTGAGTTAAGAAACTCATTTGCAACAATATCGACACGAACTGTGCCGTTGTGCCTCCTCCAGTTGACGCAGAGCACACAGCTTCTTCCCTCGCTAACAGCTGAAGTAGTTGACGTTCATAACACTAAACAATGCTTCAAGAGGAATTTAAAGAGGCCAGTAAAGCTCCTTTCTCAATAACATTGAAATATTAAGCCGTTATAAATGCTAACCTTACCGGCACACGTGTTGACATTAGCCATTTAACTATTAGCAGTTACCCGATAGCCACGTTAGCCAACTGTTATTAACATTCGACTAGTGGACTGCAGCTCATGGATTGAAGAGTCCTGGTGGTGTCACAGGAACATGGGGAAGCAGCCAAGTTGCTGGCCGTGCAGAGCAACACCAAAACCGTAGATGAACTGAGGAGACCAGAGTGTGGAGAACTAAGCCGAGCAAATAGAGTGAAATCCAGGGCAGACTATAGAGCTATTAAAGCTCGAAAAGCAGAGTGGAGGATGTGACGCGCTGCAGACCGAGGCGGACCAGGGTGAACTGTGGATGGGGAAAAGGCTGCAGGCAGATGTGGACAAGATGATAAACTTCAACTTTTTCTACTTTAAGTTTTATTTATTAAAATATGTTTCTTATGGTATTTTTGTTGTAGCCAAGCGTCAGGTCAGGTTCAACATGCATCCGGTGAGTGATACAATCTTCCACAGTGAGCGCTCTGGATTTTTTTCCTTCTTCTTTATTTTAGCACAACTAATACTATACTTTATCCAAAGATCATTTTTAACTTTTCCATAATACATCTTGTACAATAATTTAATAATTTAGATGCATTAGGTATTTGTTTATTAGTAAGTTCTAAAATATATTTTACCTCCACCATCTGAAATGAAATTATCTAAATAATTTGTAAAATGGATAAAATCTCTAAACTTTATCATAGATGATTTGTTTAAAAAGGGTAATTAACTTATAATCTGGAAAATCAGTTGAAAATTTAAAGTTAAAAAGTTAACCTTTTTGAAATGACTTCTTCACAATTTCTTCTGTTGTTGCAGGATCAGGTAAAAATCTTCCCCGTTGTATAAAAAACGATATTAAATATTTTTCTGGGTGTTGGTATCGAGTCTGAAACGTTACTTGTAACCCAGTCATCTTTAAAAGGACTGACGATCAGTCCTTTTTAAAGCGTTGCTGGGCAGCTATCTTGGTGTTGCCTCCAGGCAGTTATTCTAAAGCCCCTAACTGAGTGAAAGACATGGACACAAGGATGAAACTGCGTGTATTATAATTTTTATTTACAACATTTTTGGGGCATTTTTTATTTTATTTACTAGGACAGTAAAGCTTTTTTTTTTAAATAGGAAAGTGGGGGGAGAACTTTGGGGAAGACACACAGCAAAGATCCCTGGGTCAGAATCGAACCCAAACCGCTGCATCGAGCCTGCGTGACACATGGTCGCCTGCTTAACCAGGTGAGCCAAACTGCCACCACTCATCTACATCTTCGTGACAGTAATGAGTTGATACGCCTGGCACCGCACAATTATACAGTCAAAAAATACACACAAAAATGGTGAAAAGCTCTTTGATAGATCAGAGTTATTTTTAATTACTTGAAGCTATTTCACAAATTCCGCACAGCCATTGATTTGGATTCAAAAGTCACAGTTTGCTTTGCTGCTTAACGTCATTGTGAGTTACATAAGTTGTCTCAACTGGACCTCGAGCTTCAATTACAACATTTTCAAAGGAAGGAAGAGAAAAGGGAGCCTTTTCTATTGGCAGCAGGTTTGTTATTCGATCATTCACCTACTTCCTGGACATCCATCCATCCATCCATCTTCTGCCGCTTATCCGGGGCCGGGTCGCGGGGGCAGCAGCCCAAGCAGAGAAGCCCAGACCTCCCTCTCCCCAGCCACCTCCTCCAGCTCATCCGGGGGAACACCAAGGCGTTCCCAGGCCAGCCGAGAGATATAATCTCTCCAGCGTGTCCTGGGTCTGCCCCGGGGCCTCCTCCCGGTGGGACATGCCCGGAACACCTCACCCAGGAGGCGCCCAGGAGGCATCCTTATCAGATGCCCGAACCACCTTAACTGGCTCCTTTCGATGCGGAGGAGTAGCGGCTCTACTCTGAGCTCCTCCCGGATGGCCGAACTTCTCACCCTATCCCTAAGGGAGAGTCCGGCCACCCTTCGGAGGAAGCCCATTTCCGCCGCTTGTATCCGCGATCTCGTTCTTTCGGTCACTACCCACAGCTCGTGACCATAGGTGAGGGTAGGGATGTAGATCGACCGGTAAATCAGTTTAATAAAACCACGCGATGGCTTCGTCCCTGATCTCTGCTGTGCTCTGCAGCCGCTGACTTGCCCACTGTGTGTTGAGCAGAACATCACACTGTTTATTGAGAGTGGTGTGTCTGTTGCAAATGCAGCGATTCCCAGCATGCGGTCAACGCGCCGAGCTAATTGATCCCACAGGGCTTGATGGTGATTGTCAGAGCTCACCAATAAGTGCAATTGCATTTGTACAAGGAAACCAGGTTAACACAGGAAAAAAAAGCATGTCCCATGGAAGCTCAGCTTCTGTTTGAGCCTGACCTCTACATCACCTCAGACGTACTGCGACATTAAATTCACAGAGTTCTCCAGTATGTAGCTGTTTAATAATAAATAAAGAGAAATCATCTGGGCCTTAGCAGGTTGTAGATGAAATACAACATATGTCATATTACACTCTCACCATTTAACAAGAATTAAATGCAGTTGATTAATTGATCATTAGCAAGTGAGGGCTTTGGTTGTTTGCAGATCTAGAGCATTGAGGTGCCAACAGAAAGCCATCATTGTTGTTGTTGCTGGGAGGGGTTATAAGGCCGTTTTGAAACAATTTGAAGTTTATCATTGCGGACCGAGAGAGATTATTCACAGGTGGAAAATATTCAAGACGGTCGAGAGTCTTCCCAGAAATCCATGTCCCAGCAAGTGTCACCCCAAGGTCATGCTGTGCTTCAAGTGGCTCTGTAATTATTTTTTGTTTTTAACCTTAGAGCGACAGCTCTACTTCATCATCATCCATTGCATAGCTGCTCAGAGAAACTGCAAAAAAGAAAAGGAGGGGGGGAACCCAGAGCGCCATATCTCACTCTACAGGCCAGTTAGCATGCTAAATGTTAAACACACAGGTCATACAGTAGCACAATGATCCCAAGTATCAAAGCAAATATACAACAGAATGGCTGAAAAAGATAGAAACCAGATGGTGCAGTGACTCAAAATCCACACCTCAAACTGATTGTTATGCTGCAGAGGGACCTGAAGAGAGCTGTGCATCAACAAATGCCTGTAGAGTTCAATGAACCAAAGCACCATTGTAAAAAGGAGTGTGCCAGAATTCCTCCACAATGATGTGAGATACTGATAAAGTCATTTAGAAACTTTTTTTTCACGTTATCTCTGCCAAAGTTTTAGTTGACTAAATATCATTGAAGTTGATGAAGGTGACTAAAATCTAAAGTGTAAACTTTGCTGTGTTTTACCAGGGAGATTTGCTCCACACAGTTTAGAAAGCGTCCTATTTTTCCTTGCCATCAAATGCAAAATGTATCTACTCATCTCTTCCTCCTAGCGTTGACATTTTGTGGCATTTTCATTAGAAATGGGGGGCATTTTCATTTTCATTTTGGTTTATATTCAGCGATGAAAGTGTTGTTATGTTTTTTATGAAATCTAATTATTGTATTTGCAGTTGTATTTTTATTTGGATCTATATTGTGTTTGAGTTGCATTGTGGGTAAAGTAGGTGATGGGCTGTGATAAGAAAGAACACGTGGAGTGAAAAGTAATGATCGATTTTACTTGTTTTGTTGTCCTATACCCAGCCTCGGAAATCTTCTCTCTTTCTCCGAGAACTTTGCGTATTTTGGTCTCGTCAATGGCGTTTCCTTCAGCGTTGCTTTTGCTTTTCTCACTTAAAATCTTAAGACTATTTTCTACTTTGATCAACATGTTTTTTGTGCCTGACTAAAGGTTCAATCAGTAAATCACGATGCCTCTCTCATGTAACATCTATTGGCAGTCTGAGGAAACTACAACATCAGCACACGTGTCATTTCCGCTTCAGCTTACAACATTTGTAAATTTGGTAAATCCCTTTTCTGGATTTGACTTGACGTGCAGCGTATAAACAGAGCTGCAGTGTGCTTGTTTAGACAGCTTAAAATGTGATTACTGATCTGCACCTTTAAGCTTGTAGAGAAATGTACTGTGTTAATCAGCCTGAGGTGGCATAAAGAGCTTGTTTATGGTTCTTGGAGGAGCATTTAATGAAACTAATGCTACATTCTGCTAGTCTGGGAAATGGTGTCAATTCGTTTTGAGCTCAAGGGAAGAAGTTAATGATTTACCAACAAATAATTCACACACAAACTTTACAAACTTGAAAGCTTAAATCAAGCCTGTTACCGCTGGGTTGCTTATTAGAGATATGCTAAAACATTTAACTGTGGAAAAATGCTGCCTTCAACTGCTGTAAGAAATATTATTTAAATATAAACAGCAGCCGAATGCAAGCATAACTGGCAAAAAAGAAGGTTTCTGGGATATTTGAGACAAAGGGCTGGAAGAGGACGTTGACACGGTTCCTTAGAACATGTTGCACATTTATTATGATCATCACTCAAAGTTCAAACAACACACTACCCAAAAAAAGCAAAACTAGAGACAAATCAGTCAGGAGGGTTCAGGAGAGAGCAGTGGTCTGTGGCCATCACCAAAACCATTCCCTCTGTGGGTGTTGTCTTGATGTTGCCTCTGCAGTGCACCTATTATTGTTACTGTGATTTGCACCAAAGAAGGCTAAGTTCAATTCAATTTTATATAGTGCCAAATCACAGCAGCAGACACCTTAAGGTGCTTTATACGGTAGGTAGAGAAAATCCCAGACCCCCTAAAAGCAAGCAGTTGGAGACAGTGGGAAAGAAAAACCTGCAGCAGAACAAGGCTCAGAGAGGTGCAGTCATGACAGGTTGGGGATGAGGCGGAGGGAGACGGGGCAAAAGACACACAGAATTAGATTCAGTGGTTTGTGCTTCCTCACTGAACAGATGGACATCTCTGAGGATCAAGTGTCTCCTTAATTTTTTTGAGCATTGTATTAAAATGTGACAGAAATGTTACAGCTCACAATCGCCTGTCATTGTTCACTTTCTTGGATAAGTTTGACTTTAATCATTGTAGCGCTACGTTTACCTTGTATTCATATATCTTTTAAGTGTTTTCAGTGCATGCTTCAATCTCCTGTCAATAGAAAGTTACAGCTGCTGCTTTCACGTCTCTCTGCGAGTGTTTATTTTCACAGATTTTCTGCAGTCAGCTGCTGATCATAAACTAAATGTTGAAGTCTTCGAGGTGTTTTCGGTGATGTCTGCACAGCTGCCCTTCTTGTTTCCTCTTCGGAGGAAGATGTAGCTAAAAATAGAAATGTCTCGTTTCTACAGGGGACAAAATTTGGTTTGGGCAAGCTTGGACGTAGGCTAGTGTATGCTTGTCAGGCTAATGTATAATCTATGACGCACATTAACATTACATAATTGACTGCCTCTGCCTCTCATCTTTGTGGAAATGCGAGGCAGAATTATCTGCATGCCATGGGTCTGTTTGCTTCTGAAGGGACAATTACACCATTTGAAAGGCAGCGTTGTATCTCACTAATGAACTCCCGAAAATTGAAGTCAGTTTGAGGCTATGCTTTCTGCTCAAGCTGATGAGGTTAGGCTTAATTTTCTGAATCGACTCTGGAGAACAAAGACTAGGATAAGAGCTGACACTCCTTTAGTGTCATTTATCAGTTCTGTCTTTGCTTCTTTATCAACTCAGTCTGTCCCCTTATGTTACACACAACATTTCAATGCATTGAGGAAAAACTAAAGATTAATTTGAGTCTTCTTTTAAGGAGCTAATATTTCTCCTCTCTCCCTCCCTTGCTTCCAGTGATCCTGTTCTGCATGGCGGCGCTCATCTTCCCAATAGGCTTCTATATCAACGAGGTTGGAGGCCAGCCGTACAAGCTTCCCAACAACACGGTGGTTGGCTCCTCATACGTGCTGTTTGTCCTCTCTATCTTCTTCACCATAGTGGGACTGCTGTTTGCAGGCAAAGTTTGCCTCCCGGGCTGAGGACTCCATGGCGCTTGCCTCTGGACTGACACGAGAGGCTCTGAAAGTTTCATGGGATTAAAAAAAACAAAACAAAACACACATGCAAAAATGACTGAAAATCAAAAACGACTAACTCTGGCCAGAAGCGTGAAACGGGGGACGTTTCTGCTTATGTGTCGAGGGACCGCAGCACCGTGGAGTATCCAGCGACTAAAAAGACGAATAATGAACAAAACACTAAAAGGGGATATGGACGCAAAAGGTTGGAGGAGTGTGAGCAGTGGCACCCTGCCACTGTTGATTTAAGAAAAAAAGAAAAAGAAAAATGGTGTCTCTGTGTTGTTGTTCTGTTGGAAAGGGTGCTTAATGTGCTGCTGTCATGGCAACCGCGGCCACAACGCTGGCGCACATTTCTTGAGGACCACTAAAGTCACTCCTCGACTTGATTTCCGGCCACCCTCCCCACCTCGCCGCTCTCAGCACTCATCTGCGCCGTCACGACCGCTCCTGTTGCTGTTTTTGGCTTCTCTTAGCTATTTTTAGGTTTGTGTTTTTTTGTTTTCTTTGTTGTTGTACAATTTGTGTTCTTTTTTCTACTTCTTCTTCTTCCTCCCCCAACACCCTTTTTCCACTGAAGTTGTTTGAGTGATAATGAGGTTCACTGAGCTGAACCCTTGAAGGGATTTGGGGGGGGGGTTGCAAAGCTTGGCTTTAGAGCGGGGTTTATTCTCTCCTGTCACATTTGCACAGCCCCAGGTGTGTGGGAGTGGAGAGCAGCTGTGATCACAGCTGTCAGGGGGCCACACACGGACTGCTGTGGATGAGAGAAAGATGCAGGTGTGCTTCCTCTTTTGTCTCCAGCCTGCTACTGCTCAGAAGCAGGTAGCCCCAAAGGGAAGGCTGACCTCCCTGGGCAGCAGAATACAAGGTCAAGCACCATTAAGGAGAATGCCACTTACTGTAAGACCTTGCATAGTGTTATTAATAGCAGCAAAGTATTACTGAGTGTAGACAGCTCTGCTAAGCCATCAGCTAATGCCATCATGCTGATACACTCCCACAGCCAGTAACTAGAAGACTGTGAATTTAGAGAATAATCATCATAAACACACTTCGTATTTATAGTAATACACTTAGTTGCGTTAAGCACAGCCACACGCCTAGTGGCCTTTTCAAAGTGTTTTGTAGGGATCACTGCAGTGTTGCATTTTTCTGCAGGTTGGGATGGACCCACGTATTGTTGGGTGTTCTGAGTGGAAGCTGGAAGTTACAAGTGGTGTGAAAATAACATGCAAATGCTGAAAAATCAGTGGTATTCTCCTTTAATGTTGGACAGGAAGTAAGTGAGCCAGGAGCAGTTTGTTCGTTCTTTCTTTCTTTGAGCATCAGTGCAGGGACTGCAGGTCAGGTCCATGCATGGGGGGGCTGTGCCTCGGTTTGCTGCTCGTGATGTCTGTGAATGCAACACACACACACATACACACATATTTACCCTTACAGGGTTTTTCCTGGCCTGCAGTGGGCCTTCAGTCAGTTGTTGTCCTGTAGGTTTGAACACTTCGCATTATAATTTAACCTTTAATTAATAAAATAATTTGGAGATTCTGGTCAAAACGTCTTTTAGAGGAACCCAAAAAAATCCTCAGTGAAGGAAAAGCCCTGCACGCCACACTGCGCTGTGTGCAAGCAAACATGCTTTTGTTGTAGTAATTACTTTATTAGTGTCCAGATTAATTTGCACCACACTTTGCTCGCCACAAGTTCTTAGTTGACTTGCCTCCATCAGGCTGATGTCTGAGGTTGTTTCTGGTCTTATTCTGGTCCAAATAGAAACTGCATAAGATACAACAAAAAAGAATGCTCCTTTAACAAATATAATCAAGTAGGAGTTTTGAACTATGTAAATGGGATAATATTGCAGCGCTCTGTAACATTTATACCAACAGTGAGGGTGCGACCACTCGCTAAAGTAGTCGCCACTCAGACACATCCTCCTCATCAGCACCGCTATACGAGTAGAGGTAATAATCTGTGAATTTCTGAACTTTTATAGTGATATATCTTTAAAGGAAGTAAAAACCAACACAATCGTGTCTTCAGCCCAGCTGGGCAGTGGTAGCACCCGCGCAAGGTTACAAAAATTGAGAGATCCATGACTAGTGGAAATGGCACCAAAGCGTGGCCTGCGCCAACAGATGTCACGTTATTTTTGTCGTACACGTTGGCGTAGGAAGGTTTGAAGCCACGACGATCCTCAGGCAAGTTTTGAATTTGCTAGAAGGCTCTCAGTTAGGATTTATAAGTGGATTTATTGAGGTTAATTCGATATGGATATGGGACATGCTAGTCTCTTGAAGGTTAAAAAATAATGTTGAGATTTAACTGATAAACCTGACTTCTGTCCCTCTGACAACCTCCACATACTTCTGGTTTAAACACGGCACCAAATTCTTACAGATACAGTGTATCCATCCTATCTTCATTGGCCTTCACAGAGCCTTTCCTTAAATAAACAAAATAAAAAATGTCACAAGAGGCAGAAATTACTCCTTTTCCACCAGCACTGGGTGTCGGCACAGGATCGTTGGAACTATTGTTCTTACTGGGCACGTTTAGGGCTACTGCAAGAAATTCACCAGTGATTGGCAAATGCAGCCCACTGATTTGTCCTGTGTGTTTTTTGGGTTTTTTTTTTTGCTTCCCACGGAAATTTCCCCATCAAACCTGTCAAAATGTGAGCCAGTTCTTCAAAAATACACCAAGGCAGAGCTGGCCCCGCACCAGCGCCGTGCTGGTGGGAAAAGAGGTGTCACTGCTGAAGCTGGAACCAGCAGCCGATTAGCATTTCAGATTTATTATCAAAATAGCTGCTGATTCATTCTCCTTCAGTCATTGCAGCTCTTTCACACATTCATAGCATACTGCAAATGTAGGGCGCATGCAAGCTGCTGACCCTAGGACCTCTCCTGGAAAGTGTGTGTGTGTGTTGAACCGATCGCAGTCGCTCACTCGCCAAGTCTTAGACTTTTTGTTTTGTATTTTCTGTTTCCTGCTCAACTTTTCTTACTCTCAATCTGATTCTGTATACTGCTACTCTGTACACTTTGCAGTGCCCTGTCTTGGTTGGTTCAGTATTGTGCCATGACCTACTTCTTTTTTTTTTTTCTTTTTTTTTAATAATGTACAGACACAAGAGGCAGGATTTCTGTATTAGAAAGCACTGTGCATTCAACAGTATAGGTAACAGACATAGAAGCACCACAAATGTATAAAAAGAACTTCTTACCTCATTGTTTTTTGTTTTGTTTTGTTTTTAGTTTGTTTTTTTTGTTTCTGCTATTATTTTTCGAATGGTGGCAACATGTGTGCCGTCTAATTTGTCTCTTGCCTTGATCGGATGTCTACACGTAAAGCCTATGATCATAGGAAATTATTTATCACTGAATAAAAAGAGAAAAGTGGGTGTGTGTGACTCTGACACGGTCTCTGTGTTGTGCTTATTTAAAATGGGTGAATCTAATCGAGAGGGGGATGACGGGCGATGCGGAGCGGAGCTTAATCTCATTATGTTTTTGTAGGATGTGGCCCAAATGTACTTCTCCTCTTCCTACTTCATTAAATCAAAAAAGAGCTTGTTCTCAGACACAAACCTGCTGTGATTTGAGAGCAGCTACCCGTGATTATCAGTGAAGTGCTTTCTGAGTGCATTTTGTTGAATACTCGATGGTTTCTCGCTCTCACACAGAGCCAGACCGCCAGCACTGCAATGTCATAAACAAGAGGCGCACATTTCCTCTGGACCTGTGAAGATCGTGTCTCACTTTTTCTGCTCACCCCTCGGTGACCTGGAAATCTATTTTTATAATCATCTGATGACCTGCTGAAGTTCAACCAGTGCATTAGACAGCCACCTCAGCGTTTACAGGGACTAGTCAGGCAAAGAAAAAACATCTAGTGACTGGGTTAAAATGCCAGAGGTCCTGGGAGAATGGCCACACTGCTTTGAGCTGATAGGTAATAGTTACTCAAGTAACTATTTGTTTCAACCAGTACAATACATTGAACCTTAATGCAGGAGAAGACGACACTGAGTGCCACTTCTGTGAGCTAAGAAGAGGAAACGGGATATAATTGGCAGAGGCTTACCAAGAATAGAAATGTTGTCTGGCCTGATAAATCTCGTATTTCTGCTGCGATATTTCGATGGAGTAAACGGCAGAATGCATCCATCCTGTCTTCCTGGTTATCTGCTAATGTGGGAATATTTTCTCGGTACACTTTGTGCACCACAGTCTAAGTATCATTACTTACAAACACAAGCAGCATTGA
This sequence comes from Pelvicachromis taeniatus, assembly GCA_015108175.1. NCBI lineage: Eukaryota > Metazoa > Chordata > Actinopteri > Cichliformes > Cichlidae > Pelvicachromis > Pelvicachromis taeniatus. The sequence continues at coordinate 15,828 of VURO01013264.1, forward strand.
CTTTCGTTGGTTCTCCTAAATAGAATTTCCTTTTCATTCACTAATAATGGCACCTTACATGACAAACTCAATCTCAGGACTATTCAAAAAAATCTACAAATAAGCACACAACCCCGGGCCATTAAAGCAGGCCTTTCTATTCATGTCTCTCATCCATTCAGCAGAAAGAGTCTCCTTCATGTGTTTCTCACTTTCCCCTTGTCAGTGCACAGCTGAAGATGAAACAGCACTGCTCCTCCCAGGACTGCACCCCCCATTAGCTTCTCTGTGACCTGCAGCGCCAAGTTCAGCTCGAGTGGTCTTTACATTTAGGATTTCAGAAGGTCACAGCAATTCAGCTCAGTGCATCACATCAGGCCACTTTGCTTTCTGACGACAGCTTAGGGATGTTTGTAGAAACACAAAAAATATATATTTTTTGGAAATTTGATCTCAAGTATCATGAAAATCAGGGGTGGGCAACATGTTTTTTTTTGTTTGTTTTTCCCAGAGCGCCATGCTGACTCCTATAAAGTAAGAAAGCCGCCACAGTTTGGATAATGACATTGAAACTGTATTAAAAAAAAACAAAACAGATATTTAACACAATTTTAATTAGCCTGCATTTTCCCACTTGTCTAACAGGACAGTTCATTGATGAAACACAGCACTAAATATCAGCAGGGGCTAATTGCAGTCATCTGCAATAAAATTCCTCCGGATACTAAACTCTTATTGCACAGTTACTTTTTGTTTTCTTCATAAAACTTTACAGATAAATTTATGAAGTCTGCTTTTGAAGCCTTTCCCCACTTGTTTCACTTACAAAGCTTCTCTAGTACAGTGATCGTAATACTGGAAACCTTTTAACTCTTTCAGTGGCTGAAATAACCAACTGCTGATGCTTGTTTTGGAAATATTTAATATGTCAAGAGCCAACAGCAGAAATCTATTTGCACTGTCTGCTACTGCAGTGGTTTCCTACCTGATTTCAAGATCATTTCGAGAGGGTCCTGGAATAAATGTAAGATAATTAGAGATGCATCAACAATAAACAAAACGTGAGCGTTTACAGTCACTTTAAACTAAGAAAAAATAATTATAAAGATCATTTTAACTTGGTTTTCTTCATTTCCTTTGTTTTATTGAATCATTTCCTTTCATGTCATGTGAAAAAGAACGCTTTCACTGGACCCCGTGGAGTCATCAGATGTGAATAAACTAAGCACGCCCTGTGATTTATTAGTTTGTAGAGCCACCTTTAGCAGCAACAGCTTGAATCATTTTCTGCCTGACTTTATCAGTCTCCCACATCATCGTGGAGGATTTTTGGCCCACTCGTCATTAAAATGGTTTCACTGAAGTTTGTCGGCATTGATTTATGCGCAGATCTCTTAATGTCACAGCACAGCATTTCAATCAACTTGAAGTCTGGACGTTCTCTGGGTCATTGCGACACCTTAATTATTTTCTTTTTCAGCCATTCTGTTGGTGTGCTGTGCTTGGGATCATTAACTTTTTGCGTCACCAAATTTCAGACAAGCTTTAGCTTTAGACAACTGAAGACTCTATAATACTTTGGTGCACAGAGGAGTCCTGGCAGACTCATTGACTGCAAAGTGCCCAGGTCCTGTGACTACAAAACAAACCCTAATCATTTCCCCTTTTCCTCCACCATGCTGGACAGTCGGTATCTGGTATTTTTCACCAGATGAGCTTATTTCCTCCTTGGTATTATGTTAAAACACACCTGAATGCTCCAGACCAGAAAACTGCCCAAACTTTTCTAGAGGTGCTCCCACACGCTGATCATCAAACTGATGATCAGTTAATTAAATGCATGTCAGTAGCAGCAGGGTGTGTTCTTTTTTCACATCACCGTATGTATAAAAAAAATTGAAAGAAAGGTTGGAAACCTATTATGTTTTTAAAAAAATTAAAAAGCACCCACTATACAACTGAAATAAATACAGTCAGACTATGCTTGATACCCCATAGTGTTTTTTTTGTTTTGTTTTCACCTTCTCTCAGTGCCTGCATGGATAGATCACCCTGTATTTACAGAGCCAAACTTGGGGGGGGTGGAATTAAGCTAGCCAAGAGGACTCACAGATTAGGCTGCTTGACTCGATTTACTCTGGACCTTCTGATCGGCAGCAGATGCTTAATAGTGAGTTATTAGAGTAGAGATCAGCACTGACAGATCCAACGGCAGCGCTCTCAGCCCAGATGGAGGCGAGTCGTCAGTGCTTCTTATAACTTACCAGCTAATCCACTGAAATACAATATACAGTACACTGTTTAAGATTAAGGGCGTCATTAGTTGTATCTATAAAGAATTTGTGAACAGAGCATCAGTACCTGACCCAGGCTGCATTTCAACTCACTGATCTCGCTGAGGTATAATTAAGAAAGTTTTCAGTTTCAGACGATTGATAATCAGCTCAGAAGAAGCCCTTGGCCCTCTAGTACATGGTGATGGATTCTTCCCATACGACTGATATGATCAGTTTATTCGTTTTTTCCTGTGAAAATATTAAACTTCCTGTTGAGAGCTCTGTGTGTTTAATTGCACATTTATAAAGCACTGATCCCTTTGTAATTTTGTCTAAATGTGTGTCATTTAACAAGCCAGCAGTCTGCTGAACCGACGCCACGTGAGTGTCACTTTTTGTGCTGTAGCTGTAGTTTTATTACATTTTTACAGTTTTATTGTAATGACAGACTTTTTACTTACTGACTCAGTATTTGGAAATGAAAATCATCTATCAGAAAGCTTGAAATGCTCCAATCTGCTTTCAAACATGGCTAACAAGAGCTTTTCAGCCTCGTGAAGCAGGTTTGCCTCACCGAATCTTTGAATCCCGATTCCTGTTCGCTGCAGCCACACAGTGATAAGTGCATTATCATGACATAAGTTGTGTGGGTGGAGGAAGCGGTGGGAGAAGTCTCAGTGCTGCGGCACATACTCTTTATTTTATTTTATATCCCCTATTTGCAAATATGTGCATGGATGCTCCTTTCATGGATGTCCATGCGCTCATGGATGTGTGTGTCCCTGCCCACTAAGACAGATTACAGTGTCAGCACGATGCCAAGTGCACTTAGATGGAAATATGGTCACCATCTGCTTACGAGAGACTGTTCCAGCTCCACCTGTGGAGAAGAGTTGCCTTATGATGAAAATGTCATCTTGTTGTCTGTCTGCTGTGTTACACAAGGTGCATTTTTGTTTTTTGTTTTTTAAAAAAAAGCAGCAAATACCAAAAAAAGCTTCATGAAGCAACTACGTGAATATTGCTGCTAAACGTATCCATCCCTTGCAGTGCACCCACTCATTGGAGAAATTCCCTAAACCTGTGTTCTAATGGGGGTGACCTACTTGATTGTACAAAGAAGTTTAATCATGTAGTTTATGGAAAAGCTACCTTTAGGCGCCCTTGATCTATGCCATCATTAAACAGTGACATCTCAGTCACATATTTGAGGTCTTACTGAACACACATTATGGCCATTTTCTAAATTACAGTCCTGAGTAGAGTCACAAAAGGATAATAAAGGGTGATGTGCTTTAGGGCAGCCCTAAAGCACACGAGTCCCTGCCTCATGGGTTCTGGTGTTCCTCATTTTCTCAGTCAGATTCATTTATTTTGTCTGTGAGAATGACAATTGTCTACTTTATGATTCTGCAGTGTCCCTGTTTTCTCAGTCAGACCCAGCACATGCTTGAAGTTGGTTGTTGGATTGAGTGATATTTTCTTGGCACACTTTGCAACGATGTGCAGCCGACAAATCTCCAGCAACTGTGTGATGCAATCATGTCAATATGAATCAGAATCTCTGAGGAATCATTTCCAGCACCTTGTTGAATCTGTGCCATTAAGAATTAAGACAGAAAGTGATCCAACCAAGTACTATCGACGTCTACTTAACAAAGTGCCCGTTGCATTTACACAGGATGCATCCTGCATATGAAAGTCTTGTCAGTGTAATGTAAACCTCAAGGTTTCGGGTTTCATACTGCATGAGGATCCCACCTACTGATGCTACAAAAAAGGCTGAGCATAAGTCTAAAACTGTGAAGTGCAATGACTTCTGACAGCCATGTTGAAGACAACACCAGCTTCTTGCAAACATGAATTTTGCACTATTAAACGATCTCCCTGTCTCACACTATATCATGAGTGAGAAATTCAATTTAGCGGCTTTATTAACGTTAATGTGCGCATTTCCTAAAAGCCGATTTATAAGCAGTAAAAGTGCAGCATACACATGGCTTTCACAGAGACACGCTTCTCTGAAGCCTCGGGGATGCTTTGCTGCTGCTAACCTTAGCTGCCTTCAGTACTGATTGATCTTTAAGTGGGCGATAGAGCCCAGCAGAGGATGCAGTGCTGTTTCCTCCCAGATGGATGTCTGCCTGCTGCTCGTCAGCATCCGTCATACAGCAGACCTGCTGCTGAGCCAAGAAAAACAAACAAGCCAGGAAAGGCTGTAAGTGGGGAGCAGGAGAAGCGTCACAGCATCGCAGCAATAATACCTGTTCTTCTGTAATGTGAACAATTGTGTTTTAACCTGTGTTATAATGAAGCAAAGAGGCTAATGAAGCCTAAAGTTAGAGTGACCTCTTAATTTGTGTGAGTGCATTTGTTAAATATATTATCATTTCTTTTCTGATTGGCTGATTTAGGAAACGTCGGCTATGTGATGTTGGATACAACCAACCAAATAAATGCTCATTCTTTTCTTAGCGATCGAATCTAAGGATCCAGTGAGCAGCGTAATCAGTTGCTGCTGCTTTAACTTTAATTTCAAATTCCCAGCCGTGCTCTAGAGCTCGAGATCGAAACCGACAGCTTCCAAACTGAATCCCCGTGCTGTCTCTCTGTTATCTTTTTTTCTTTTTCTTAATGGTCTCAGGCAGTCAGCTGGACTTTTAGCCCGGTCATTGTGAATTTCTAATGGTGAACACTGAACAAATAAACCACCACACAATTGACAATAAGATGTAAAGGATATCTGTTTTCTTTGAACAAATCCTGCTCAGTGCGTACACAACACACACATATACAGTGGCTTGCAAAAGTATTTGGCCCCCTTGAACTTTTCCACATTTTGTCACATTACAGCCACAAACATGAATCAATTTTATTGGAATTCCACGTGAAAGACCAATACAAAGTGGTGTACACGTGGGAAGTGGAACGAAAATCATACATGATTCCAAACATTTTTTACAAATAAATAACTGAAAAGTGGGGTGTGCTTTAGCTGCTTGGTTGCATCAACAACTGCAACCAAGCATTTGCGGAGGATTCATGGTTCCACCAATTACAAAGCAGCCCCAGATCATCACATGACCACCACCATGTCATACTTGTTGGTATGATGTTCTTTTTATAAAATGCTGTGTTAGTTTCACACCAGGTCTAACTCGAACCTTCCAAAAAGTTCATCTTTGCTCTTGTCGGGTCACGTAATATTTTCCCAAAAGTCTTTCAAGGTGGAAGGTAAGTGGACCGATTCCTGACTCCTGAAGTGTAGCTGCCAAAGAACTCTTGCAGGAGATGCAGGAGAATTAGACTTGTAGTAGAAAGTAGTGGTAGGTGATCAATCCAAATATTGATACTACTGATACCAATGCTGGTATTGGTTTTGGATTGATACTAGCATGTTAGAACTGATTTTTTGTGTCTATCGTCTAAGTTGGTATGAGGTGTGTGTGCTGACATGCAATGTTTGATTTTCACCAAACATTGCGCTGTGTGTTATAGCCAAGCATCTCCACTGTGGCCTCCTCTGTCTAAAGCAGGGGTCACCAACCTTTTTGAAAGTGAGAGCTACTTCTTGGGTACTGATTAATGTGAAGGGCTACCAGTTTGACACACACTTCTGAAATAACAAATTTCCTCAATTTAACTTTAATTATATTTAAAGTTGTTATCATTAAGAATTGCTATCATTAAGAATTAATGTAATTCATCTATGTAAAGACACTGATTATGGCAACTGTTTCCATGGAGACCAGCTGATCTAATATTTAAAAATAAACTTTTTTTTTTTAAATTATCTCTAACAAATTTACACCAATGCAATTGTGATTTTTAAAAAAATAGCAACAAAAAATAAAAATAGATGCAGCTTACTGGTAAGTTGTTATAGTGAGCTACTTTTAGAACAGGCCCGCGGGCACCATGTTGGTGACCCCTGGTCTAAAGGATATTATTCCAGAGGTCTGGTGGTTTGTTCAGAAGCAGCTTTGCAAAACTAAGTCAGATTGTTGGGCAGTAACAATTGTTTCTCTGAAATCATTGTTGATGTCTTGATGTCTCCAGATCTGCAAACTATCAAAACCCCCGCTGATAATCAGCTAATCAGGTGCATTTGATTAGCAGCTCCTAGCTGCTATTTAGCCTCTTAATTCTTATGTGAGCAGTAAGGGTGGGCTTAGTTTTTCACACTATTTTTGCATTTTGGCTTATATTTTGTTTAAATATAAAACGGCACTTTGTAATATATCATGTTGTCATTCATCTAAAGTTGTATTAACTAACTTTAAGACCTGCCGAGGACCAGATACATTTTTTTTTATTAAGTCTGAAACCACGCAGGTACACCTTCTGTGAATTTCTGCGTGGCGTTTGGATATTCTCCCCATGCCTGGGTGAGGTCTCTCTGGGTACACACTCCTCTCCCACAGTCTAAAGACATACAGTTAGTGGGGTTAGGTTAATTACTGACTCTAAATTGCCCGTAGGTGTAATTTGAGTGCGAATGGCTGTCTCTTTCTCTCTGTTAGCCCTTAGACAGATTGGTAACCTGTCTGGGGTCAACTCGGCCTATTGCCCCATGGCAGCTGGATGAGTGAAAGATATTTCATGGCAATCCACTCGAAAGTTGGTGAGATATTCACTAAAATCTAAATATGAATCTACAACTGGGATCAATGAGATCACCCTGTCAGTGCATCAGACTAAACTGCAACCCCCACCCCCGTTTTTCTAATAATGTTTGAGATTTCCTCTTCCTTGCTCACCTTTTCTCCTACTGTTTTTCTCCCTGCCTCAACTTCCCTCTAATTATTTTCTCTCCCTCCAGCAGAACAGCACATACTAATGTCGACTGGTTCATGCTGTGACTCTAGAGGCAGGCTACATGATTAGACCTGTGATTTGTGTCACAAACAATAAGCGCTAAATACACATACAGAAAATATTGTTTTCAGCAAGTGGATATAAATGATTAATGTACCCCTGATTTCAACAGAGCTGAGGGAAAAAGGCTTTAGCATCTCTTCAGATTCATTTGAGACTACAGAAGAACTCCAGCACATCAGATCTTTGGGTTTTTCATTGAGTCTATGTGCGCACTAAATAACTGTGCAGATGCCAAGTGTGTTGTGGAGCGGAGATCAGAGCCAGGGCAGACTGATGGGCTCTGTCTGGGACGAATGGAGGACGTTGCAGTCACTGTGATAGCACAAAAGATGAAGCTAATCCCGTTTGCCCCCTCCTTGTCTTGTCTTTCTTTGCGTTGCAAAGCATGTGCACTCTTGTTCCTCTCATCTTTATTTATGTTTATGTCTTTTTTCCAAGCGGATGACAGATATAGAGTTTCTGCAGGAGGGGCCTTTGCTTCTATCCTCTCACAGTCCTGGAGCCATCAGGTGTATCAGGACAGCCGCTTGGCTGATTGGGCTCTGAAGCGATGGACCGAAAGGTAACTTGCCAAATATCGATTCCCTTCAAGCTTCTGACCTCTAAAAGAACAGCCTTAGAGTAAAATCTGCTTGTCAGATTATGCTGTGATATGGTCTGTGCTGCTGAGTGTGGGTTTAAAAAAAACATGAACTCTGAATACTAGAAATAGGCTGGACTAGTTAGCTGAAGATAAATTTATCCTTAAATACAGCATTTTTGTTTGACCTGTCCCAGTCATTATATTCTCTGTTTCAAAGCTGTACGGAGGTGATTTTTAGTATTTGCTCTTTTTGGTGTGAACTGAAGCGGTTTCTGGAAAAGAAAAACACAGATATTTGCTCCTCCCCTCTCATTTTATCTGTCCTTGAAGTAGCATCACTGCCCTCATCTCTGTCCCAAGCCTCCAGCTTCATCCTCTAAAGAATTACGTGCGTGTCTGTCACATTTTCCTTCTACATTATCACTACGCCCAAAAGGAAATCCATCAGCTGGATAATTATACCTACACTGCTGTTAACATTTTTGTCAGCTGTGATTGTGATACACACTAAATAAAAAAAATATATATATAAACAAATTATATATATATATATATATATATATATATATATATATATATATATGTGTGTGTGTATATATATATATATATATATATATGTGTGTTTATGTG
>VURO01013268.1:1049-13136 GCA_015108175.1 Pelvicachromis taeniatus
GTTTAAATTATGAAAAAAAAAAAAAGAAAAAAAAAGGGTTAAAAAAAAAAAAAAAAAAGTTAGGTGTCCCAAATATTTTCAGGTGGGCTGTTAATGTGTGACCATATCAAATAGTCAGCAGCAATAGAAACCTGCCCTTTAACCAGGAAAAGCACTTCTTTGCACAGCTGAGCCTTTTCTCCCATTCAACACACTTCCCTCTATTCTCATGCTGCAGCAATATATTTAACCCCTTCAGTGCCAACACCCAATGCCCACACCTGAGTAAGTAGCCCAATATAAAAAAATTCAGCTATATAATGATAAACCAGTCATGCGGAGAAATGTTGATCTGGTCTGAGGTAACAATCTTTTTTCACTCAAACCAAGTAGTTATAGAATGATTACTTCTTTTTTTTTTAAAAAAAGAAGCTTTAATACACTGATCTTGTACACAAAACATAGTTAAAATGTCTCACCACGTCTTGATTTTATTTAAACATTTATTTTAACAACATCACCTAACATGGCAATTAATTTATCAAGCTCCTTCTCAATTTCACATCACTACAGGCTTAATTTCCATCTGCGCACGGCGCTCAGTTTTAATGAAACATGCTCTGGATCCCCGCTTCGGTGTAGTGAGGAAATGCGGACACGCTGATTAACAGGATTAACAGCACATGGCCTCATCACGGCATCACACCTCGAGCTGCTACGGGTTATTAAATGCTGGACTAAATCTCTCCAAGAAACAACGAGGGAACTGGCCGATCCTTCACAGTGATACACACACACTCATTCTCTTCCCTTCTTGATTTCCAGTCACTGTTAAATGCCTCTGACAGATCAGCCCTAAGCGACGTCGCGCTCGGTGCGTAAGCCTGTTGGGGGGGGGGGGCTCGTGGATGGAAAGCCGATCGCCTTAATTGATCGATCCTCAATAATCTAGAGACCGCGAGGAGGGAGAAAAGCTGTTTAGGTCAAGTCTTTGTTGAGTGACAGAGAAGGTGTGTGTGTGTGTGTGTGTGTTTGATTTAATCACCGCTCGCTGCGACCAATCTACAGCAATGAAACACAGCACAGTGGTTTTAGCAGATAGTCCACTGCGCTCGGGCATGCCCATTGTTCCGCCCGTCTCCGCTAAGGTAAGGCTGGCCGCACCGCGAGAGTGGAACAGCTCGCGGCCAATTAGCGCACAATCACTTCAGAGAAATAAACACTGGCGCTCTACTTTCTCAGCCTGGCAGATAAATGATGAAAACATACTATGATTTCAATGACACTGAGTAGTCAGGTCTCTTACCGGCTACAGTGTATCTATCCATGTAATTGAGGACGTTCCCAAAACTGAGGATCCCGGCGGCGGCGGCTGGTGAGCGGCATTTCAGCAGCGCGGCGCGGAATTTCTGCCCCGGTCTGCAGGGGTGAAGGTCCGGGTTGGATTTCAGTCCGGGACTCATGCTGCCCGACAGCGTGCGCACCTCATCCGAGCTGCTGCAGCCTTCGATCTCGCATCCATCGCTCTCCACGCACATTTTCTGGCACGAAAGATCCAGCGCAGAAGAAGAAAGCAGGAGAGAGCGAGGGAGGGTATGGAGTGGAAAATAGTTGAGCGGGGATCGCACTCAGCGAGGCTCGGAGATTTCTGATGGAATTAATCGCAGTGGAAGTGTTGTCTTATTTGTTGAGGAGCAGCTCTTCTCGGAATCATAATTTTTCTACCAGTGCGAGGTGACGGACAGCCTGTGCGCTTCTCACTTTTTTATTTATTTTTTTAAAGAGCGAGCGCGGAGGGAGGAGGGAGATCTCCTCATCACGCTCCGCCCCCCCCCCCCGAAAACCTGCAGCGAGCGATGGAGCCGCACCTGATACTGACACAGGGCTGTGGTGCGGCTGGAAAACCCTCTCTGTTATTTCTAAGAAGCGCTGTGCAGAGACAGGGAAATTATTTTATCTATTTATTTATTGACAGCATGTGTAAAAGAGCAAACCTCGGTTACTATTTAAACATGACAGTTGTTATTACCGAATAGTTATTGGCTAATAGAAGTAGGTCAGTGAAGAATGTTGCACAGATATATTTAGGGCTCGCAGGAGGCTACATAATCGCCCTCGGTGTGCTATATTTACATTAAAGGGTCCTAAAATAGATACACATTCTGATATTTCAAGTTTATTTTCATGTTTCTTGCTTGTGCTTGTTTCTAACATGTCAAAAACGTGTCCATTAATTGCCGCACATGTTACGGAGTTTCTGATTAAAGACAAATATGTTCATGTACATAATAACCACAGATGTAGAAACCAGCACGCTTGCTGGACGGAAAGAGGAAATGCATTGCCCTGTAGTTGTTGTTTAGATCAGACTGATAATGAATTTATTTCTCTATTATAATTAAGGACTACTGCTTTTGTACGTCATTTCCAAGCTTTTAAATGCTGATTATAAATTAGGCAGCTATTATTTCATTTCTAAGAAAGATTTGCTTTTTGCATGTTGTTGTATGTTCATATCTTTATTATAACTAAATTGTTGTACAGAGTAAATTTAATGCGCTTGTAGAATCTTGTAGAAGAGCACTGTGTGAGTGTTATGATTACATTTTCTGTGCATTAACTTATCTCCTCAAGTGTTCAGACAGATGTGTTCTCTTTAAAGTGGTCACCAGACTCAGTAGTAAATGGTTATAGGACTTTCCCCACCACACACCCCGACTTCAGGCAGCAGATATAATCCAGCGTCACCCCCCCGTGTGTCTCTGTTGTACACTGTATACATTAGACTTTGTTTTCCCTTTGTTATCAGTGGTTGGTACAGATGGAGTTCCATTGTTCAAGCAGGCAAGATGGAGAAATGAGAGTTGCAGAGAAGTCTTTGACCTTTTTATAGTGATGCCGCATGTCATTGAGGCCTGTTTTTTTTTTTTTCTCCAAATGTTAGAATAAAATCAAACTTTCAAGCAATATACTGGCATACTTGTCTGAGTCTGAGCTGCTTATCGTCCTAATTTTAAAGGTCTGCTTGTTTTAATGCCGTGCACACATTTGGGAGATGTTTACATAAAAGATAAGCCAAGAGGTTTCGACAGATCCTGGATGACACTGAAAATAAATGGTTATTGTATCTGCAATGACTTAATCCACAACAGCAGTTTATTTCTTCGCTGGCATTTATATGGTACCTCTCTAGTCTGAGTGCTGAAAGCACTTTAGATTATAAGCCACACTCACCTGTGCACATATATATATTCACTATATAAAGCAGTTAAGTGCTTTGTCTACTTTGCATCCATGCCTTCAGGCACTAGATGAGAGTCACCAATTAACTTAACATGCATGTATTAGCAGTGTGGGTGGAAGATGAAGCAGAGGAACCTGGAGCCTCCTTGCTGTGAGACTTGAGTGCTAATGTCTGCTCTGTAATCCCATAAAATGGGCTGACAAATGTAAAATTGGGTGTTAGTTCAGTGATTTAACACCAGTGGACCCAAATATCAGATTGTTCTGTTCTGAGGTTTGCATCATTTCATCTCATCAAGAAATTAGGAAATTTATAACCGAAACACAGTTAATGATGCTCGTGAGCCTTCAGGTTGGTTGTTTGTAAGTCTTATTTATTTGTGAACCCTCTTATTTTTTGTAAGAAAATATCTTTGCTCACAAAAAGCTTCTCAGAACATGGCGGTTAATGGAGAAGGAAGCTGGATGAATATTAATATTGGATCTGTTTGTGTGTGGTATCCCAAGTCATTACAGAATAAAGCGATGGAATTGATACATCTGGTTTGACTAAAAGAGGATGAACCGAGTGCAGCTGGCTCCGTTCTGTCGTTTTCAGCAGTTTCTGCACCCGTCCCCATAACTTCATTACAGACAATGGCAAAGAAAAGAAAAGCTAAAGTGATTGCAGGAACTTTACACAGGTTTTTATAAGAAATCTATAGCTCTTTATAGAGACAGCTCGGTTATAATTGACTCCAACGACAGCTTAAGACACACTGAAGAAGATGCCAGTGCCTTATAAAACTGGATTATCTTAAAAAAAATCTTCACACCTTTATGAGTCTTCCTTTGGGATGGAAGGTCATGAGGAGTTGTTGCCTAAAAAGGAAAAGTGCCTGCGTCTAAATGATTGGGAACGATCTAATCCTGCAGTGTGATCCTGAATAGTGTTTCTGTGCCGTCTTTCTCACCATCCTATTGTGTACACAGCATCATTTTGACTTTGCCAAGGCAGGAATCCCAACTTGTCCTCACCATGATTGACTACATGTGGAATTTTAGCAGAAAGGTGTGAGGGAGGATGAATCCTGGCGTCAGTGAGGGTGGAGGCTGGGTGCTTGCATGGCTGCTCTCCAGGCTTTTTGGCATTGCCAGGACATCATAGAAATGGTCTCAGTGCATTTGTGTGCACCAAGATGACCTGCATTGGTTTTTTTATGTTGACTGATTTAAGTAAGTTCATCCTGAAGCTCCTCATTATATTTGTTTTGCAGAACTTCAAAGCAGTCATCCATCTACTTCCTGATAACTTTGATGTCTAAAAAAAAATTCCTTCGATTTGAAAAGTATGATGCAAAAACTGCAGCCTGGCAGGCTTACCAGACAAGTGATACAAGAGCTGTTTTTGTAATGCTGCAGACTGACGGCCAGTATAGGGAAGGATGCAGGAAAAGAGAAACGGACCAGACCAGCCAGTGGGGGGTTTAGAAGATTAGAAGAGAGACCCCTGGTAAAGACTTGCTCCTGTCTCCCTCTCTGGAGCCCCCTGCTCCCCCTCTTTCTTTGGCATGTGTTTGATATGCTGGTCATGTCTGTGGGATCCTGTGTGTTTTTCCATCATGCAGAATGGCTCGGTGGGCCCAGACCTATCTGTAGCATTATTCTACTATGTGGCTCGGAGCCACAGAGTCACTGCCCCGGCCTTCCTTCCTGTCTAAGCTCAGGGCTGAGCCTCCAGTGCAGGATGGGAGATAACCTACTAATCGCTGCACCCAACGCCTGCAGGACGATAAGGCCGGCTCGCTATGCATTCTGAAACATGTGGGTGCCAGTAAAGTTTAAATGTCCCACTGACACATGTCTATCAGCTGTTTTTCTGGTAAACACATCTTCAGCTCTTTTAGCCCATGAAGTTCACAAGAATGCACGGGGTATAATAATAAGAAAAAAGCAATAGCGATCATTTGGTTAAACTTTCAGTGTTTCTGGTCACTGTTGTTTTTAATCAATGTAAAGGTGTAATTCATGCTTTCTGCCATTTTGGTCTCAATCTGCCTGTTTCTGTGCCCACTTAAATATGCAATATGAACGTGTTCCTTCCTGTACTGAAAAAAAAACAGCGTCTCTTCAAAAACTGTGCATTGGACTTTGGCTGAGCTGAGGAAAAATGAGCAGCTGTGCATTTTCTGTCTAACCTATGCAGTACATTTTCTATTTAACATCTTCTACCATTGCACTGCAGAAAATTGTAGTTTGAAGTCACGCTTTGATTGTATTTCTCATAAAAAAGAAAAAGAAAGAAAAGCCAGGCAGGAATCCCTAAACAAGATGTGTCTACTTGCTTCGATCAAAGTCCTAACTGAAACTAGAACAGTTTTACCTTCAAAGCATATCTTTCTTTGGTGTAGAATAGGATTCAGTTAAATACACATTTAAAACAAAAGCAGTTGATGAACCGTTTAGTTTAATTTAGTCCAAGTAGGAAAGTAGGACCTCTGAATAATCCTTATTTCTTTACACTAAGAGAATAGAAACATTTAGGAGGTGTTTTAAAAAGTCCTTTTAACAGAAAGAAACCTCAGGGAGGGCCAGCCATCTACCAGGACTTAACAGAGAGCGTAAGAGGAGGCGAGTGGAGAAGAGGCATTCATCATCATGGGAAGTAGAACCCTAATCCTATTGCAGCATAACTAAGGGAGGGTCACCTGATCCAGTCCTAACAATAAGTTTGATCAAAAGGGAAAGTTTAAAGCCTGATATTAACAGTAGAGAGGGTGTCTGTCTCCTGAATCTAAACTGGGAGCTGGTCCCTAGAGAGGAGGCTGAAAGCTGAAGTTTAACTGGAAACAAATGTTTAAGAGGAGTTCTTGAGAACACAAAAAGGAGAAGGCTGTTTCTTTTTAACACAGACTAGCTAGAAACTCGACAAGATGATCCATCTTAAGACTAAGCTGTTATCAATAACACGTGTTTTGAACTGTGGCTTTCAACAATGACAGCACGTCCTCCTCGCTGATATCTGGTTGTATTGGACCACCCCTCATACATTTGTTTTTGGAGCCGTCTTGGCTTCAGCCCATCTTGAGGTGTGGGCCTTGCCATTCTGACCTTCTCTCATCCGCTGTGACCTCCTGACCTGTGGCCCGCCTGTTCCTGACTGTAGCTTACAGGAGCGACTGCCCTCCCAAACTCGAGCAGCAGAGCGTCTGGCAGCTGAGCAGCTGGGGATTTGGGTAGATCTGGGCTGATGTCTCCCCTCCTTGGAAGTCTGATCTGGGAGCTGTACTGTGCAAGTGCAGCAGCAGGTGGCAGAGAGACAGCAGTGACTAAATATAGTGTTCGGGGGCAGAGACTGATTCTTTTATCTGCTCATTAAATAATTTATTCAACAGCTCCATCCAAGTTGGAATCCTTGGACCTGGGTCATCAGTCTCAGTTGATTTGTCTGAGGGGTAGACAAATCAGGGCCAGACGCCAGCGTCCACTTCAATATTGTCATGTTGATCTCGTTTGTTTGCATTCTTCATGTTGCACAAAAACTAAATCGTACTGCATTAAAATGGAGAAACTGGAGCTGCTGTGTGACTGAGGCCGACTTGCAGCGAGGGCGAGGGCAGATCTGTGTGGTACTTTAGCTCATATTTATAGGTTACATGGATCTTTGTAATTACCCTTTTGCTATGGCTATGTCTGCAAATCAGCTCTCCTTAGCCCAGTGGCCGGCAAGCCTCTGAAACAGGAATGCTAAATACATAGGACCAAAAAAGTGCATATGCCATTATAGGGAAAACCTCAGATTTGGCTGCATTTCCATTGCAGTCCACATTTTTGTTCTGTCTTCCAGACAAAAGCATTTCATGACAGCGTGAAAACACTAGATAGATCTCGTGCATGTCGTTGCATAAACAGGAAACATCCTGCTTTGCAACATCGTTATTTTTCTCGTAGTATTATTTCCCTCTTTGTCTGGCACGTCACACTACCACTGTGTTAATTAACGCAACTTCCGATTTTCTGCATGCTTGTGCTCCTGTGTGGATTATCACCCCCCCCCCCCCCCCCCACACACACACACACACACAAATGAAGCATAATAACAAGAAAAAAGCATTTTAGTATAGTGCCTCCAGTATAGTGGTTTACACATTTGCTTAACAAGAGAACGATCCCTGATTTGATCCTTGAAGGAGACACAAATCCCTTTGCGGTTGCGTCAGGAAGGGCATCCGGCATAAAATTCTGCCAAATCAAACATGCAGAGATTTACACCGTGGTAACCCCTTGTGAATAAGAAAGCAGCTGAATCTAGCCATATACGCCTCCATTGCTGTTTTTGTGTGCTTCTCTGCTATATTTAACATACAATGATGTCAATTAGGTTATAACAAATTAAATACATGCACTATATTTTAAAATTTCTGATAATATGCTATGATTTGCAGATACACAGTGGTGGCTCCCTTATGAGTATTTGTAGTATTTAACAGAAACCTGAAACAGGACTTTTCTTGTTATTTGTGACTATTGTTAAATAGATCGCAAATTACCAAAAAGGACAACATGGGGGGAAAAAAGGCATACCTGAAGTACATGCTATGGTCAGATGAAACAAAGCTAGATCTCTTTGGCCAAAGACACTGCTTGAAGAAAAAAGGGAGAGGCATACAATCCAAGTACACTGTCCCACAGTGAAACACAATGGGGAGAGTATTACGGGGAGTGGGAGTATTAATATGTGGGGATGCTTCAGTATGTCTGGAATTGATAATCTCATCAAGGTGGAGGAACTCATGAAGAAAGAAGGATATGTGAAGATTTTGAAAGAAAACCTCTAGCAGACAACAGAAAAGCTACGGCTGGGTTGTTACTTTGTCTTCAAAACCAACACTGACCCAAAGCCCCTGGTCAACTTGCCTGTTATATTAAACCAGACATGATCAGAGCTTCTCTCCATCATCATCATCGCTTTCCTTATTAATATCCTAAAAGAGTTATTAACAACTTTTTCACACTCCATCTTCTCTGCATCACACATATCAGGGGCAACGTGCAAAATGTAAGTCATAAGTCATAAATCACAATAAGTCATCTGTTACAATGCTAAATCACTGAAGCTCATTTACTTGCTAATGCTAGCTGTGTTTCCACTGAAAGCACAGATCGTGAGTGATCTTAGAGCAGTGAAAGCTAAGCCAGCACCAGCTTGCCTTGCACCCTGGACTCTCCTCAGTTTACCGTAGAAACATCAGCAGGTTACGCATGTGCAAACCACCTGAAAAAGCTGCTGGCCTTTCAACTTGCCCACATCAACCCTCAAAACAGAGAGTGCTACTGTCCCTTATAAAACTGAAAGAAGCGCATCTTTCAGCGACAATAGACGACTGCAACCGCAAGATGGTAGTAATGTAAAGGATGGATGTGCATATTAATTAACAGCTTTATGACAACAATGTCTGAGAGAACTTGGTAATGCCCATTTTTAGACTTCCTGGTGGAACACCGCTGGTTTTTAGTTATGTGAAATAATTTTATTTCTATCTGCAAAGGACTATTTCAACTTTGGCGTCATGTGGCTTAATGCTTTTTCATGTGAATACAGCAGAAATCACAGAACAGCTATTTTGTATTGTAGCACATTCAGCACTTACAGAATGCACACTACTCAGTTTCCAAGGAATGAGGCAGAGAAAAGCATGGAGACACAATCAGTTGAAGATGTAAGATTTGTTTACTTCATGTTGGATACTAAAAGGACAGATGTATGTTTTCACTCCCTTACATATAGTTAAGGATCTGATGTCTCTGATTTCCAAGAGCTTTGATATATATGATTTAAAGTCAATTATGTTGCTATCTTTACAACCATCAAGTGTTGGGGCAAAACTTTAAAATACTAAATGTTGTTTGGGAGCAGTAAGCTGAGTAAACGAGAGCCCTACTGTTTTCAGCTTTCAGAGCAACTAAATCAAAAACAATGGCACATTAAAATTTCTGGCAAAATATCTGGTTGAGCTTTCCCTTCCCAGCAGTGCAAACATATTCTGCCAGTTTTCAGTCTCTATTATTAACCACATCATACTAGACTCCGCTTTGGACTCAAGTTTCTCTCTTTGTTTGTCCCATCAAGTAATCTAGATTTATTTCTATGCTTTGCGTAATCATTTGTTTTACTCCAGTCTATTTGGAAAGCTGCTTGTTGTGTCATTCAGTAAGTCATCCTGGCACATGTAGTTTACAAAATGGCATTGTATTAAATTACTATTGATGACTTCTAAATGAAAACTATCACAGCATTTGAAGATAATAGAGGTGGCTACAAATGCTTTAGTAGGCCCCTCAGTCTCTACACCTGGCTTCAGTTAACTGAAGTGCACAAAATTGACAACTGACAATTTCAACCTGTTCTGGAATTTCCATTACCTCTTTAAAAGAGATGGCATTCATATTAATAAGGAGCAAAAGAAATGTACTCACTGCTACCTCCCAATACACAATTCAGTTTGACCGATCTGACTGACTGTTTACAAGCTACGAGTTTCATCACCTCCTCTGCCCCTTTTCCCCATTCAAACTGTGATTACTGCTTCATATTCCCTTGACAAGACCTACGATCACCTTCGCTAGAGAGTGAATTATCATAATGTTCAACCACTAAGCCATAGCGCTAAAAGTGACGGTCCTAGTGAATGCTAGATCACTTACGCATAAAGTCTTTATATTTAACGACTTTTTTTTTTCTCTCAGTATGTGTGACCGAGACCTGGCTGACTGGTGAGTCCAGTGCTTCTTCTAAACTTTTGCCCAATAAATGTATATTTATTAATTCTCTCCAGTTAACCGGCTTCAGTTTGTTAGAATATATTTGCCTGGGACCCAGTGAAAAGGAAAACATGGCAACATTATTCTCTGTCAAACAGATGCAGTTCAAAACTCTCTTTATTTTTGAACTGCAACTATTTGAACTCACAAAGCCTCAGAGATTATTTTGTGCTCTGGCATAATAAGCCCATAAATGTAGCAGTGATTTTATACAAGATTTTTTTGAATGTTTAAATGAAATTGTTCTTTTTTTTATCCGATTGAGTCTTTTAACATTGACCAGTCAGACCTACCCATGAGCTGGGCCACACACTTGATTTGGTTCTATTGTGCGGCCACTTTCTTTGACCACATGCCTATCATTTTATTAAATCAATGTTCCTGAGGTAAGGGGCAAAACCTATGCTTCACTATCTACCCTAATTACATTAGGGTAGATAGTACACTACCACTGCTGACCAGTTTGTTATAGCTTACAGAGACTTTGAGCTGAACTGTCAAGCTCCAGCTCCTCAATCTTATGTACACACAGAAGATTCCTTAAAGTCTTTTAACAATATTTGCACTACTATCCTTAATTCTGTTGTTCCTTTGAGCTCATACTTCCCTGAATTAAAATATCAGCCTTGGCCTAAACAGTCTACTTGGGCATTCAGACAGCAATGCAGGAAAACAAAAGGAAGTGGAAAAAAGAAATTGCAAGTGTCTTATGACGTTTTATGGCATTCTCTATCAAGAGGCTATCAAGGCCCTAAGAAACAAACACTTTTGCAATTTGATTTCTTCTCACTCTTGTTGAAGAATCCTCAACAAGAGTGAAGAATCCTCTTCAGTACAATCAATTCTGTCCTTAACCTCACTACCTCTATCTTTCCAAGCATGCCACTGTGTCACAGCTTTCGAAAAAATTCATTCATAAAATTTCACTTCTGAGAACTAATGCTAAACTGTACAATAATGATCCACTTATTTTCCATTATCGATTTCAATTCCCTTATCGATTATCATTGGCTCCACTTTGCATGTCACCACCATCTGTACGCAGCATATCAATGACATTACAGTCATGTAAATTAATTAGATGCTGTGTGGTGAAGTGTTTGTGAATGTTGGAGGTATTTCCCCTCTCTGCTGGCGTCATTACTCAAATAAGTAATTACTGCACATATTACTTTCTTAAAAGTAATGCAGTATGCTACTTAATTACACCCAGGAGAAAGCCAGTCGTTATGCTACTCGTTAACTTGCTTTCAAGTTATTCTGTAAAATGATCTGAAACACTGTCTTATAATTACCATTTAACAACATAAAACTACAGGTTACAGCTTAACACACCAACACAAATCCCTGACCCAATGAGGACACACGTGATCGTTCTCTTAGTATTTAGGTATGCAAACAAAGCCGACTACACAAATCAAAGATGAAAACCAGCACAAAGAGACTTTCACATGATCGCCACAGTGATTCTATTTTAGAAAAATGAACAGGTAGAAATGGAGGCTGCAGCCTTCAGTTTGTTACCTGCTGAACAGCAGCTGATTTCACCACAAATGAGGCTCATTTATCACAGTGCTGGGCTGGTCAGCATTCACTCAGCTTTTAAAGGAAACCTCGACTATTATGACAAGTTACTCTAAATATGTTACAAATGATCTCCACTACATAAAAACATACTTGAAAATAACTACAACGTTTTCGTTATTCATTAAATCTTTGTTGTTTAAAATGGTTTTGGTGCCGTGGGAGCTGCCATGTTTTTGCACACACAATGCATTCTGGGACAATGATATATCGGTTGTCGGCAGTATAGGCACTTGCAAGCTATTAGTAACATAGTAGAACAAGACAGGAAGAATGTAAACTATATACGCCTCATCTACCTCTACATGATCAGTAGCTGCATCTTGAAATCCTGTATATATGCCACTTGGTTCTGGATAGGCTGTCCTTATGTTGTTTACTGCACATGATGGGATGACTCTAGGTAGAGTCATCCCATCATGTACTCTAGCCAGCCATGCATCCACCAGGTAAACTGTCGATATGAAGCATACCTGTAAG
>VURO01013278.1:7496-22623 GCA_015108175.1 Pelvicachromis taeniatus
CAAGATGTTTTGGGTTTTTCTTTAGTTTTTTTTTTTTTTTGCAAATGTGAGTCTTTGTGATCTTTTTGGTCAACAGTGGTCTTTACCTTGAAATTCTCCCATGAATGCCATTTTTGCCCAGTCTCTTTCTCATTGTTGAGTCATGAACTCTGACCTTAGCTGAGGCAGGCGAGGTCTGCAGATTTTTAGATCTTGTTCTGGGCTCTGTTGTGTCATCTTGTAACGTCATCAATGCATTCTTGGAGTAGTTTTGATAGGCCAGCCACACTCGAAATGGTTTGGTTTTCTGGTTTTCTCCAGTAGTAGATAATGGCTTTCAGTGTGGTTCACTGGAGTCCAAAAGCCTTAGAAATGGCTTTGACCCCTTTCCAGACCAATTAAGTAAATGACTTTGTGTCTCAGATGTTTTTGAATTTCTTCTTTATGACGTGTTGCTTTTTGAGATCTTTTAGTTTACTTTGTTTTGTCAGACAGGTTCTATTTGCCTGATTTCATAATTCAACAGGTCTGGAAATAATCAGGCCTAGTGTGAACGTAATGTGCCTAATATAGAAGGCATTTGCACAGTCATACATGCTGTGTGCAACATTTAAATCATTTAAAACTTTCAGTGGAAGTTCTGAAAAAAGCGGTTCTAATTTACCCCTTAACATCCATCAGGTTACAGGCTACTTGTTTACTGTTAGGGGTAAGCTTAGACTTAGGTTAATGTCCACCCACTGTAACAGAAATTTTAACTCACTAAAACTATAAATGGAGATTCTTTTACCTGCCAAAATGAATGAGACTAATTGCCTATTTAGTATGTGGTTAAAATTAAACCGAGCCCTAACTTTAACTGTAGTCCTATCCCTAGACGGAGGTCATGGGAGACCTGCTGGATGCATAAAGGTTAAGGATAGCACATGAACCTTGTGACTGATGATGTTGATGGACATATCCAGTGTGAGTACAGCGTCATTTGTCAACATATTATACATAAAACAATAAAACCTTTCAGTATCAATTGAGCTGAAATAGGTGAGTTTAAAATGCAAAAGTCAGTGAAACAAATTAAAGCAAAATGTGATTTTGGACAATATCCTGTTCCTGTCTTGAAAGGTGCGTTGCGTGCAGCAGTTTAAGGATAAAAGAACATGTCGTATTAGAGATGGACAGACGGAGGTCGATAACAAATAAATCTTTTGAAAGAAGCTGCAGAGTTCAAAGAAAATCACAAATTTGCACAGGGACTGTTTCACAGGCTGTAAGTGAAATGGGAAATGCAGTGATGGCTCTACCCTGGAAACATCCACACATAGTTAATAAAAATGTTTTATCTTTAAGTTCAGCTGGCCTGGGTCCGAGAGCAGCGTGCCGGAAGTAAGTGAGACGTGATGCAGCTGCAGTTCGAGTGTGTTTGCATGTTTTCTTCTACGGCTTACACTTTCTAACCTCTGCTGAAACCTATGGTCTGACTTGTGCCCCAGTGTGTCTGTGAGTGTCTGCGTGTGTGTATGCATACTCTGACTATGCATTGGGCAGTATATTACAGAATGGGACCATGCTGGGCTTCAGAGGTCTGGTCTCTGTCACTGTGATTGAGGTTACAGTTTATAAACACAGAGAAGGAGAGAAGTCCTGTTCGGTTTTCTCTCACACAGTGGTACAGTTTAGATGAGTGTGTGTGCAGTTAGAGTGAAAGGTTGTGTGGTTTGATCTTTTAACAGGGCAGAGATCCCAGACCCCGTTGCTCCACAGAAGCCATTTGTTCCCCTCCCAACTTTTTCCTCTCTTTTACCAAGCTTTGTCCTCCGTCTCTCTCTGTCTTCACTCCTGACTCCACTCACTGCTGCTGTTTCAGGTCTAGTTCGAGTTCAGTTTAGCCAAAACAAATAAAGTCAAGATGCAGCCACACACTTGAACTAGATCAAACACCAATAACCCTTTTCTCTCTCAAAGTGGTACTCAGCTTTAAGTCTATAGCACAGCTTAAGTATGGATAACATAAGTACAGTCGGAAAAAGAACGTTTTCACAGGACACCGAAAAACTAAGTACACCTTGACTGCTTCCATAGGAATGAAAAGGGCACGTAACAGCCAGCTGCTGCTAATCAAATGCACTTGATTACTTTGATATGATTTGATTGATACAGCGCCAAATCACAACAACAGCTATCTCACAGAGCTTTATATTGTGAGGTAAAGATTTTACAATAGTACAGAGAAAACCCCAACAATCAAATGACCTGCTGTGAGCAAAAACTTGGTAACAGTGGGAACGAAAAACTCCCTTCAAAAGGAAAGAACCCTCTGGAAGCCGGTTGGGGGTGATGCGAGGAAGACGGGATAAAAGACCAGCTGTGGAAAAGAGCCAATATCTGATCAGCAAGTGTGAGTAACATTTTAAAATCTATTTAAAAGAAAAATACACTTTAAATGATTGCAGCTAAAGGTTGATGAATGAGATATTAAATCATGGGAAGTGTTTAGTTTATCACGGGACTATGAAAACGTTCTTTTACACATGACTGTATATATGTCCTTTATATATAAAGGATTTTGAAGTACTTTACCCCACAAGCCACTCTAATAATTATAATTTATGGGATTTTTTTTAGACAACTGAAGCTAGATAAGGCATCATCAGAATAAGCAATGAGATCATATTGAGAGTTTACAAACAAACCCATTAGACCGTGGACTGTGGATTCTGGGTGTCCATTACCAAACAATGTAACAGAAAAGCAGGTTTGCAGGCTATGAAGGTAATGAAACTGAAAGAATTTGAACTCTTACAGAGCTGGTATGAATGCATGAAAGAAAGTCTAAACAAACAAATATCCAAATGCAAGTCTTTACTAACAGAAAGAAGACTCAGAAGTGCTGCAGTGTGAAAACAAACTTGATGGTATTTGCTCCAGTCTACACATACTTGGATTTTAATTAGCACTTTGACACACTTTTGGTATTTCTGTTTTTGTTTGTTTGTTTATTTTAGATACTTTTATATGCTGCTTTTGGGTTGTTGTTTTTTTTATTACAAACTTTGTACTTTTATGATGTTCCTTTTGCGTACCTTCTCATTCTACGTTCTGCGACTAATTATACATGTCCTCATGATGTCACGTTCCCTGTGTTCTTCATAAGAGCAAATTAAGAGTAAGTTTGTTTTTCTTTAGATAGTAAAGAAGAAATTATACTAGATTTGTGTGAGGCAAAAACACATTCATAGCTGATCAACTAATGCCAAATACTTAAAAGCCTGAAATTATTATTTTTTGTATTCTTTACTTATAAAATGTGTCTGGTACTGCAAAGTTTAAAACAGAGCAAAGATATCTGAGGTTCAATGGAAGAATTTTGTGGTGATCGGCGTTGGTGTGTTCCAAAAGTGCAGCTTATTCAAAACAAACTCTTTGTATAGAGGCGTGCCAGTCTAATCTCCCACTGATCTCTGAATAAAAAGAGATGTAATGTCAGAAATATCATTACACACACCTAATTAAGTGCAAAGCTGGGCCGTCACTGGTATTATTCACACCTGATCAGTCAGGCTGTTGTTAACACAAAGGGTGATGAAGAAGAGGGATGATAAACAGTGGTGCGCTCTTATTGGCTGGATCAGATTTTTGTGCTTTGATCTCCTTCCTCCTCATTACTCAGGGGGAAGTGACAGGTGTGTATCTGTAGAGGTTTTTGTAGCATTTTTAAATAATGTGAACAAATTCCTGGATTGTTTCAAGGGGGGCGGGGAATCTTTTCACTGAGTATGTGTGTTTTATTTATTATCAACATCACTCCTGGCGGATGCTGCATGCAGATGCATCTTTATCTTATTGGTCTTTATTCTGAAAATTTACTTCATCTTTTTTTTCTTTTTTTCTACTCCTGCAAATGACCTCACCATCATATCTCTTCTGTCTAGGCAGCCTGGTTAGATCATAGTTGCACAGACCACTGATTCACACACACACACAGACACACTTTCTGTGCCATTCACTGGCGATTGCTGTAGCTCATGGTGCAAAGGGAGACTGAGTACTGTCAGACCCCAGGAAGAGAGATAGGAGCAGTCCCTGAAGAGGCCACACAATCAGGCAAAACATGCCCAAACTTCTTCATGAATGCTGTGCGTGTTTTTTTGTATATATGTATTTCTCTGCACTCGGTGGAGGGCAGGATGGGGCGGGGGGATGTCAGCGCACTCTTGTCTGCATGAACAAACTCCAGGCTTGAGTGAGATACACCCACATAACCTGCCGATATCGCCGGATAAACCGTCCAGAGCTGCTGATAGCCAGGGATGTGTTGACTGCCCCAGTTGCAGGAAAACTTCTGGCTTCCTGGGCGAAGACATTACACATATCCCTATCCTCCCTGACTGCTTCCTTCCAGTCTAATCTCCCTCCAGAGCCCATGAGGAACTGTGACCCCCACCGTATCCACATCGAGGCTCCTCCCTGGCTGTGCTGCTGATACATCGCTATAGGGGTGAATCAGATGGGCAACGAGGGAACAAACATTGCGCATTTGACTTATATGAAGAATCTCTGAAGTGCACCCTCTCACACAAACTCTCGTACACCAGCGTAAAGCAAGGCATTGAATTAACATCAACAAATCTCATGCACTCTTGTAATATAAACACAAAAAGCCATCAGTTGTGCTCATGACAGAAAAATTGGATCCGAAAAGGGGGAAAAATGGGAAGAAAAGCAAAAAAGTATTACAAAATCCGCCCGTCTGTGGTTTATCCAGTCATTTGTAATATCACAGTCTGGATGGCATATGTCTGTGTATTTGTGTTAAAATGTGCAAACCTCAGCAGCACCTTCTCACACTTCATTTCAACCTAATCAGTGTTTCTGCGAGTGTGTCTATTAATTGTCCCATGGGACACAGACATAATGCTACCGGAGGCTAACTGGAGATGACTTAGAGGCGAGATGTGAGATGTGATAAGCATGGCCCTGACACATCCTCGCACACACACACACACACACAGAGCTCAGATCACATCTCGAGAGACCCCGGACAACCTCTGAACCCCAAGTCCCCGGGCAGGAAGCAGACAAGAGTGAGTGTAAGCTCATTAGTGTGCGCACGTGTTTGTTTGTGTACTTGTGAATGTGACCCAAGCTCCGGTGCAGCTCACAGACAATCCCACTTAGAAGCAGAGGACAGACACAACAGCTCCGAACCTTTAATCACAAACAGATGTGCGCTGATCTCTGTGGTTTCAAATTATTGGATCATCACACCTAATGCTCAGTCTGTTCCTGCATATTTTTCTGATGAAACTGCCGCAGCATGTTGTGTAAAAGTCCAGTATGAAAATAAAGCTAAAAAAAAGTTGCTAAACAGACTAAAGCATTGGACTGTCGGCAATCATTGTCCTGTTAGCACTTTATACTTTAATTATAATAAATATGATAAGTTGACACACTTACTGCCTTCTTCACTAGCAATTAGACTTGAAAATGGTACTTGAGAGAGCACAGACATGGGCCTCAGTCTACAGTTTGAGGAAGGAGATCTTTTATGCTGATCAGATCCCCAAGTACTAATGAGAGGTGTGAGAACTGAGAAAAATGGTAGGGCAGGTGGGAACAGGAAGACGCAATGTACGGTAGTCACAGAACCGGAAGTGGAATGTGTGAGGCGTGTCCCGCTCCTGAAATTGAGATAAAGAATTTCAAACAGGCTCACATGTTCAATCATATGACAGCAAATAAGTGCATTTAGGCATGTAAACATGCCTAAATGCCTCTGTCAGTGTGCCCCAGGGCAGCTGTGGCTACAATGTGGCTTGCCATCACCAGTGTGTGAATGTGTGTGTGAATGGGTGAATGACTGAATGTAGTGTAAAGCGCTTTGGGGTCCTTAGTGACTAAGAAAAGCGCTATACAAATGCAGGCCATTTACCATTTACCATTTAAACATGGTCAAGATGACCTGCTGAAGTTCAAACTAAGTGTCAGAATGGAGAAGAAAGGTTTGGTGGATCTGAATATTTCAGAAACTGCTGATTTAATGGGATTTTCATACATAACCATCTCTGGGGTTTACAGAAAATGGTTTGAAAAAGAGAAAATATCCAGTGAGCAGCAGTTCTCTGGGTGAATAATGCCTTCGCTGATTCTTAAGGTCAGAGGAGAATAGCCAGACTGCTTCAAGCTGATAGGAAAGCAACAGTAAGACAAATAACCACTCAGTGCAACCAAGATATGCAGAAGAGCATCTCTGAAACATACAAAACATTAAACCTTGAGGCAGATGGGCTACAACTGAAGCTTCAGTTTGCACAGGCTTACCAACATTGGATAATAGACGACTGAAAGAAATGTTGGCTGGTCTGGTGAGTCTCAGTTTCTGCTGCAGCATTTAGATGGTAGGGTCAGACATTGGTGTGAAGAATATGAAAGCATGGATCCATCCTGCCTTGTATCAATACTTCAGTCTGTTGTTGGTGCTGTGACGCTGCACCTTGTTGAATCTGTTCTACGAATAATTACTGCATTTGTAAACACAACAGAGGGTCCGACAACCTAGCAAGGTGTAATGTAGGATAATGTGTATCTTCTGTTTTCCATCCAAAATTATGACACGTTTTATTGACATAAAAATGAAGCTAAAAAATGTTTTTTTAAAAATGCTGGCAAGTGAAGTAGAAACAAAGTTACATTCATGAATGAAAGTGTAAATGTAACCAAAAATTAGATTTATAGCCACTTTCTGGGAAACTGACAGAACCGACAGTGCTGAAAAATTACAGGAAATGAATGGGGCTATGGGAATGTGTTTGAAAAAAAAGAAATGTTTTACATATCTACATCACATATGACACCTCTTGAGTGGCAGGAATGTTAGAGATAAAGAATAAACAGAAACCAAGTTAGTGATTTCGAATCCCTCGTGCTATAGATTTGTAAACTGTGAGGATCTTTCTTTCCCATGGAAAAAGTTAGGTGACTCAGAGTTGAAGCAGCTCTCCAATTTAAATCAGTCCAAGGGATTAACAAGTGTGTTGCAAAATATCTGGTTCCTCTATAAAAAGCTAAACGTCCAAGTTTCTGTAGATGAAATGTGTCGGGGGGCAACGTTAACTACGACTCCCTATTCAATTCAATTCAATTCAATTTTATTTATATAGCGCCAAATCACAACATCAGTCGCCTCAAGGCGCTTTACATTGTAAGGTAGGCCCTACAATAATACAGAAGCTCTCTACACAACAATCCCTATAAGCTGATCGCCTGTAACCGATCACTGATTTTGAGATTTTGTCATGTCTGTGCGATCAAGAGAGCGACTTAAAATGTATGCTGTTCAAAAAACAAACACAAGAAACATAATCTTAATCATTTCAGATTTGAATTCTATGTCATGACATAATTTATTATCTGTGGTGCCATAATTTGATAAACTGGAGCGATAAAGCATTCGTAATTGCTCCCATTTCGATTCCTGCCTGTGACTGGCTTCTTCTGCTATATGTGAACTCTTGACCAGCCAATCACAGGCCATCTGAATACAAAGGATGATACCGCCGTTCTAGACCTTTTACCTTATCATGCATGTTATCATGTTAAAGTAGTGACTTTGCTGTTTATTCTCCCAATATGTTAAGTTGCTGCTTCATTTTTCCTTCTTAACATTTTGACTTGTTGCCTGGAAGTGGAGAAAGCTGGGATTTTACTTATACTCCCTTTTCTCTTTTTTCCCCTGTTGATAAAATGTTATGTTCAGGATTGTAACCTTTCTTTGTGGGTGATTTATTAACTATTGCGATGATTTCATGCTTTCCCCTTCTGTGAAAAAATATTGAAATGTTAAACAAATCTTAATTTTCTCTCCTGCTCCTAATATTCCAGAGAAGTGTTGCTTATGAAGCACTCTTTTTCAAACGCACACACACAAGTATACGCAAATGGTCTCCGTCACTGTGGTGTGTCAGCTGTAGTCCAGCTGTTTAATGCATATTTACTTTCTAGCTTATTTATTTGATAGC
This sequence comes from Pelvicachromis taeniatus, assembly GCA_015108175.1. Taxonomy (NCBI): domain Eukaryota; kingdom Metazoa; phylum Chordata; class Actinopteri; order Cichliformes; family Cichlidae; genus Pelvicachromis; species Pelvicachromis taeniatus. The sequence goes on from VURO01013278.1 coordinate 15,491, forward strand.
AGAAGTCCGCATCTTAAGAGGTGAGAAGTGTGTGGGTGAGTCTGTGCAGGTCAGAGGCTTCACATTAATCAGTGGACAAGGAAGCATGTCTTGAAATGAGGTTAATACTACCTCAGCTGAGCAATGAAACCCGGCATATGAGACTGTGTTAATGTTAGTTTAACAAATCTAAATACACCCTTACCATAGAAATAAGCAGCCAGGTGCTGATAGTCAAATGAAATTCATCAGCTCATCATCAGTAAGCCTGAGCTGGTCTGCAACAGTCAAGCGTGTGTTAACACAATGTAAAGGAGTAATGACATGAGCAATGATCCCCCTTTTTTTCTTCTTAGGTGCTTCAGGCAAGCATCGGCCCCATCCCTGTCCAGTCATATGTGTGATGAACACTTGTAAACATGTGCGAAAAGTCCTCACCAACACCCTCCAAACACCATCTACTATGCAAAAGGGCAAAATCCACCACAGTGAAATACAGAAGCCCAAATACAGTACTCAAGTACAAAGAAGGAAGTAGAAACAACAACAGCTGGTATGTTGGTTAATTTGGTGAGGAAACCCTCACGCCCATCAAGACCACGTGCACGTGAATCACCAGAGCCCAAACACCAACAAATACAGTGGTGGTGAGGGAAGCCCATACGAACCAAGAAACCCTATTGTGCTGTAACGTACGTGTAAGTGAAGACTAGGTGGACACTAACGTGTTGAGCTAGAAACATGCAGAAAGGCCTCCACCAGAGCCCACAATACTCAACAAAGCCCAGACGTAACTGACAGCCAGGACAAGGAGCCCCCAGCACTACAGGAGCTGAGGGACAGCTAACAGAACCGAAGCCCAGGAAAGACACCAGCGGGTACAACTCTGGTGCCGAAGATGCCTTTTAATCTCACTGCAAAAACTCAAAATCTTACCAAGTATCTTTGTCTTATTTCTAGTCAAAATAATCTCATCACACGTAAAATCAGACACAGTCAGCTACAGAGTAACATTTCAGTGAGATATAGGAACTTGTTTTTAGACAGTGCATCTTGAAACTAGAGAATTTTCACTTGTTCCATTGGCAGATTGTTTTCACTTAATGCAAGATATTTTTGCTTGAAATAAGCGGACAAATCTGCCAGTGGAACAAGTGAAAATTCTCTAGTTTCAAGATGCACCTTTGCACAGATTTTTTTGCACAGCACACCGCATCGCAAAAACCAAACCCAGCATATCAGCACAAACATACAAATATCAAACACACTGGTGGAGGGGTGATTATTTGGGCTTGTTTTGCAAGCGCAGGGCGTGGACACTTTACAGTCATTGACTTGACCATGAACTCCTTTGTATACCAAAGCATTCTAGACTCAACTGTGAGGTCGCCTGTCTGACAGCTAAAGCTGGGCCCAAACTGAGTAAGGCAACAGGACAATGATCTAAAGCACAGCAGCAGCTCTACAACAGAACCACTGAAGAAGTGGCGTACTGAGTTTTTTTACACACTCCTTCTGCATTTGGCTGCGATTCTATTAAATAAATAATGACATAGTGAAATACGGCATGTGTTGTTATTAAACTCAGGTTGTATATTGAGGTCATTTTGAGACCTGCCACGGTCAAGATCATTTTATTAAATGAATTGAAAGAGGTGTACTTTCTGTATTACTTACTTGGTAAAGTTGGTCTTTTTAGTAAGTTACTGTCCATTCAGTCAAGTCAATAAAAACTTCCCATTAAAAATGTGCTTTTCAGTCTTTTATTATTATTATTTTCCCTCTGGTTTAACTTCTTGTGATCATAACTGAAGACAATGCATCCACACTACCCTAAAAAAAGACATAAGTTGAAGCATCTGGGCTTTTCCAGTACCGATGATACCTCAATCCATTTTCCCAGCTTCTTTACAGCAGTGTTTTTTCTTGGTTTGGGAATAAACAGAGATCCATCAGCTAAATGGTGGCCCTTATCTATTTCTTTCCTCCTGGATGCTAATTAAAGATAATAAACCCCGCAGATCATTTCTCTGCTGCTCCAAACTCACCGTCACCTCTGCTCCTCTCACACTCACACACACATGGCCAGATGGGTTAAGAAATCATACACACCCGCAGAAAACACACAGTCACTGGCTTTCCCTAAGGCGGCAGGTGTGTGTAAACGCCATGTCTCTGCGCATGTAGAATTCACATTTGCACAAAAGTGAAATGCGTGTTTAAATAAGCGGGGAATAATAAGTGGCTTTTAAATACACATAACGCTAGGTCTTTCAAACACAGCACATAAAAGCAGACGCACACACACACACACACATTTTTCTGTATGTCTAAGTTTAAACCCCTCGTTTATCTTGATTCCACGCCTTAAACACAGGTGTTTGGAACACTTACAGATGAGACTCTGATGCCAAATATCATGATATCATGTATCTACGCTGAAGTCCTCTCTTTTTTCTCTCTCTCCCATAAGTCACTCGCAATCATTTCCCACAGTACATTCCCCTCTCCGTCACTTCTTACAAACACACAGCCTCTCTTCTCACCAGCTCAGTCAATACGCACATATTTATTTAGCTTAGAAACCGAGTCTCATGCTCCTACGATTTTTATTGAGCAAGAAGATAAAAAGGCGAGTTCTGCTCTGTGTCCATTAAGGCCAAAATGGCCAGAAGAGCGTCTGATGAAATGAAGTAAACTGTTGTGGTTATCTTCCCTCTTCCCTGGCTGCCGCAGTGGAGAAGAGCCAGAGAAAGCTAGATCGACATAAGTTCACGAAACTACACAATACTACACAAATCGTTCACGCAAAATCCAGCACACACCCACACACAAATATACCGCTCCTTGGTATTGCCCATGTCTGTATTTATTCCTAACCATAACAAAGGAGGCAGATAATGGCTGATGGGACAGTCGTAAAAATAACCTGGCACAGGTCTGTTTGGATAAGCCTCTCCTCCTTACCCCCCTTTCTCTCCTTCTCTATCCCTCCATCATGTTTTATTACTCATTGTCCACTTCTTTACCTATCTATCTATCTATCTATCTATCTATCTATCTATCTATCTACGAAATATGAAAAGGAAACATGTTTAACACATTCTTCCCTTATTCTAATTTTAATCTGCTGTATATTTATTTTGGAGCAGCGTGGACATCCTTATCAACTGAAAAAGCAACAGAGGCTGCTTATTTTCCCTGCAAACTAGCCTTTTTGTTTGCGTAATATATAAAATACTTGTCTAAATATGTTAAAAACTGAGCATGAGGGGGAAAAGGGAGACAAACAGAGAACAAAGAGATGCCGTATATCACCACATGCACTTCCCCCCTGTGGCCAATTTGAACTTCCAGATGAATAAAATGTTAAAGTTTATTAAACTCACTCTTTCTCTTGCTGGTATCATGGCATTAAATGAACTGAACATGCGCGACTGGGGAAAATAAGTGCAATTAAAACCTCTAATGTGTGATTTTTAGACTTTTGACAGCAAAGCAGAATTGCTGTAAACACTATATCTGAATAACTGTCACGGTAAAGGTGTTAGGAAGAGTTTTATTAAGATTTCATTGTTATATATAAAACCTGATTTAAAAAAATCTATATTATCTAAACCTGACCTTTTATTTTAAACACAGGTGTTTAAAATAAACAGACATTTCCAGCAAAAACAACAACAAAAATTCTCTGATAAGACCACTAAATGCTACCTTTCAAGCACCTAAACTCTAACAGATGAATGGTTGCTGGATAGCTGAAGCGCATGATATTTTTGGCAATGAAACATGGATTACATTAATCAAATATACAGTAAAACAGCACGAAATACTGGCTTGGATCCAGAACATCCAGAATATGTAGGTAGAAGGGATGCACCAATTCCAGTTAGATACAAGTAGCCTGGTTACATTTAGATACTTGAGCAAAATATTGAAATAAATCAGTGAACTGACTTTAATAAAGAGCCTGATGGATATAAGCCAGATTTTAATGGATCGCTAAAACGACCCCTCTCTACACCCCCACAGAGTTGCTTTCTGCTTTTTTTCCCACCTTCAGCTTTCGTACTTAAAAAAAAAAAAAATACTGAAATGTATCCTCCTTCATCTGCCATCACCTGACATTAGTGCACATGCACCTCTGATAATTACTGTTGCCAAATGTGTAAAATATCCATAATGACTTTAAAAGCTGGGATAGACTGCTATATGCATCTGCCATACTGTATTTTATCCCCTGACCACAAGTGGCTGGACATTAATTAGTGCCACTTTAAGTCTTTACAAACATTACGCTCACCCAAAATGCTTTTTGTTCTTTAAGAAGTGACACATCATTCCCCAATCTGAATATTAGTGTGGGAAGATAAACCTTCCCACACTGTGAACCTTTCTTTACCCAGAACACCCTTGTCTTATGAGTCACATTCAATAAAAACGGAAACAATTAGGTTGAAACTGGACAACAAGACAGTTGATAACTTCAGTAAACCTTCTGAACTCCAAAGGAGGACATTGTGGGCCCGTAAAATGCTGATCTTTATGTCTGATGAGAATGGGACGCCAATATTTTATATCTCTGTGGAGGACTGGGAACATAATATATCTGACACAGCTTTATTGGCTTACTCTTTAATGACTTCCTGCACAGAGCGAGGCTTAAGGAGACAAAGGGAGTCTAACTCACAGGGAGAATTCTTTCTTATTCTTTCTGCTTTTGGACTTTCTTTGAACTAAATATACACTTTAACTACGTCTTCTGCTCGTACCCATTCGCTGCTTGTATGCTCCACATGTGCCTTAGCGATTCGTCACTCGCTGCTTAATGTCATTGCGAGAGACTGTAAAGTAAATGCCTGTTCAGCATGATAAGTATATGACCTTGTCCATGTATTCCTCAGTGTACCTCTGTCTCTCTCTGGACAGCTGAGATGGGGATACTAATGAGCGAATGTTCTGATGATGAAGCCTTTTTCCAAGAATCTTTTCTCCCAAACGCCCGTGGCCTTTGGATGACTCCCCAAGGAGACCATTAATTTAGATATCAGTGTGTGTGTGTGTGTGTGTGTGTGTGTGTGTGTGTGTGTGTGTGTGTATTTCTGTGTGTCTGTGCGTGGGCATGCCTTTTGTGTGTTGCTCATATACGAGTGGGAGATTCTTTTTTTTTGCTGCTTTGTTTTATCAGTCGCATATACAAATATGTGCAAAAGCAGATCAAGGAAAAAAGGGCAGATCTGCAAAAAAACTCAACAATACCACACACGGTGCAAACAATCCTCCCAGAATCTTTGCCACTAAAACACAACACCCCCCTTATCACATATCCCTCCTTCCCCTGACATCATTCTACACCTTCACCCCAACTCGCTCCCCAGATGCCACCCCAAAACATCCTTCTGTGTCAACACCTCTCCACCCCTCCCCTCTATTACGCTCAAATTTAGGCTTCTACCAGCAGAAGGTTTAGGGGGATCCTAAACACTCACACGCACACACTTGCAAACATGCATGCAGGACAGACCAAAATCTTGACTATGGATATTGCTCCTGTGCTCTGCTTTTACGTAGATTAACATGCACAGTATATAAAGGGTTACACCACACACACATTATCCCAGAAGGCAATAGGTGTGTAAGAGCTGTGATCTGTGGTGACACCCCCCCGTTCTGTGACCAGCGCACGTGGTTCCCAGCTGTGACTGTTCGGTGCTTTTGAGACACGCTTCTTCATGTTCTTACAACAGTTTGTTTTCAGAGAGCTCTGTTTTGTAGAAAAAGAGGAAGAAGCCACTCTTCGAGGCTTATAGCAACCAATTCCCTATCCAAACATTGGCTGTCTGTCTGAGGTGTTGACAAAATAGTCAACGGGCCTTGGTTCTCCAGTTCTTTTTTTATATTTGTCAGGGGTGACAAACCCTTAAAAGATTTTGTGCAGCCTGCCTTTCTTTTTGTTAAATTATCATTCCAAAGCATTTTTTTAAAAATGTGAGCCTATTTTTTTTTAAAAATAAATCATAAGTCAATAATCTACAGTTTTTCCTACACGTATCACACTTTCATGCACAAATGTAAATGTATGAAACAGGTCTCCACAGTTTGGTGAGCTTTCACATTTGCCTAACAAGTGGAAAATCCCAGTTTTGATTCTGGGAGGAAAAACTAATCCCTCAAAGCTTGAGTCAGGAAAGACATCCAGCATAAATCTGACCCCCAAATAATGAGCAGCTGAAATTAATAAACATATTAGTGTTTGTTGTAAAAAATACTAGGCATGCTTTGCACATAATTAATTACTCAACCAGTATATGTTTAAAATATTTTATGTGCAGATGAAAAACAGGTGTAATCTCACTATAATGAAAAGAAAATTGGTGTTTATATCTAAAGTTATTTACATTTGGAGGTATCTTTCTGTCCTGGGAGCTCCTCTGCTATTTCACTTGGATACACAGGAAACATAATGCTAGAATAGCATGCTTCCCCACCCATCTAATAGCATCTATTGAAAGCTGGAGCTTGGATGACCCTAACAGTGAACAGATTGCTAGGCATCAATGACACAAAATGAAAGGAAGAGACGGGCAAACACAGGTTGTTGATGCACAACAACTCCAGGCAGGCTGAAGCAGCTTGAGCAGTGTCACTTACATGCTACTTGGTTACTTAGATGTGTGCCAGCTGAGCCACCAGCTCATGCTAGAGCTGAGTCCAGCTGATCTGCTGCAATTTGCGGCTGAGCCTAGGTTTCCAGCTAATGCTACGCTTGATTTCTCATGTTGCACCATTGAAGGCAGGCTGTGATGGACAGGTGACCTGTCTAAAGTGTTCTCCATCTCTTGCTCTTGCTTCCATACAGGCTTTGGCCTCCTGCAAACCTAAGTTGGATAAGCAGATAAGACAAAAAAAAAATGATTTTTTTTTTTTTTTTTTTTGTGTGTGTCCCATTTGGATCTTTACCTAACAGAATTATTGTCTGAAGGTCAGGAAAGATGCCCAACGGATTTTATTCTATCAAAAGGACCATCGCGGTTTTGCCTTAGTGATCCATTTGATTGACCTTTGTTATTATTTATTTATTTAATTTTCATTTGTTACAGACATGACATGATTGGGGGACAGGAAAAGGAGAGAGAGAAAGAAGGGGAGTGAGG
>VURO01013280.1:1079-25828 GCA_015108175.1 Pelvicachromis taeniatus
AACTATTTTAAATACTTTTTTTTTTTATTTAAATTTAATAATTTTTTTTTTTTTTTTTTGATGGTTTTCCTCCTTCAGTGGTCTTGTTCCCCTCCACAATGCATGCTCCTATGGTCACTATGAAGTGGCCGAGCTACTGGTCAGACATGGCGCTTCAGTGAATGTGGCCGACCTTTGGAAGTTCACCCCTCTTCACGAGGCTGCAGCCAAAGGAAAATATGAAATCTGCAAACTGCTGCTCAAGGTAAGCGCCCATCACTGTTGTTCATGTTGGTTGGTGTTACGATGATCCTGAAGGGAAAACAAATCACTTTGGCACTCTGTGTTGTGTGTAACAAATATTTTTATAAAAATCATTAAACTAAAAACTTTCCTGTCCAGCATGGAGCCGACCCAAGCAAGAAGAACCGTGATGGCAACATGCCGCTGGACATGGTGAAAGATGGCGACACGGACATCCAGGACCTGCTTAGGGGCGATGCCGCCCTGCTGGATGCTGCCAAGAAGGGCTGCCTGGCCCGGGTCCAGAAGCTCTGCTCCCCGGAGAATATCAACTGCAGAGACACACAGGGACGCAACTCCACACCGCTTCACCTCGCAGGTACAAGCTCTTCTGATGTGTTTGTCTTCTTTTGTACTGAGTACAAGTACTAACTCACACCCTGTTGTCATTAAAACTTGGAACATAATTTGTCCTGTTTTTCTGACTGTTGGTCTTCTGTGTTTTGTGCATTTGTTGTTTGTATTTACACAGTATTTCCTTTGCATTTTATTCATGTCTATCTTTAAAAGGAGTGGAGCTCAATGAGACCAAGGTTTGAAGTGTGTTCATGTGAAGGAAGTTGCGCTGACTTTTTTTCTTTTTTTCTCAGCTGGTTACAACAACCTTGAGGTGGCGGAGTATCTATTAGAACACGGGGCCGACGTCAACGCACAGGACAAAGGAGGCCTTATCCCTCTTCATAATGCTGCCTCTTACGGGGTCAGTCTCAGCTAGCTCAGAAACATTTTTGTGGGTTTTGTAGATGTAGATACATAAAAAGCGTAAACATTTTAGATGAAAAGATACTTGAGCTGATGACCTTGCCATCAGCTCTTAGATACGCTGTGTCATTAACTGTGCTATTTTATTTAACTTAAAGGTCAGGGTTTAACGTGTGGTCTGTTCCCTCTCGCTTCTTCGCAGCATGTGGATATTGCAGCCCTTCTGATCAAATACAACACGTGTGTGAATGCTACAGACAAATGGGCGTTCACACCCCTCCATGAAGCAGCTCAGAAGGGTCGCACACAACTCTGTGCACTGCTGCTGGCTCATGGAGCCGACCCCACCATGAAGAACCAGGAGGGGCAGACTGCTCTGGATCTGGCTACGGTAATGGCTTCTCAGAATAACTGTGATATTAAACGCACCATAAATTGAAACTTAGTACTTTAATATGGTTGCTCGTTGAAAGGCTGTTTTGTTTTGTTTTTTTAAACTTGTATATTCCTGCAGGCTGATGATATCCGAGCCCTGCTGATGGATGCCATGCCACCGGATGCCCTGCCCAGCTGCTTTAAGCCTCAGGCCACAGTGGTTAGCGCCTCTGTCATCTCCCCTGCCTCCACGCCTTCTTGTCTCTCAGCTGCCAGTAGCATAGACAACCTCGCTGGGCCCCTCACTGAGCTGGCTGCTGCCGCTGCTACAGGGACCTCCGGGGTAGCAGATGGAGCCACTGGCACTGACCGCAAAGAAGGAGAAAGTAAGTTTGCTGCAGTCCTCATATCAAACACTGTCAGTTTATAAAATCTTGTCAAGCAGGAAAAAAATGGACATAGGAGAGATTGGTGAGCTTTTGTTAAGAATTCCTTTTTTTTCTTTTTCTTTTTTTTGTTTTAATTAAATCTGCTGGTTTTTGTTTTGTTTTTGTTTTTTTTCCGTAGTGGCAATGCTGGACATGAACATAAGTCAGTTCCTGAAGAGCCTGTGCCTGGAGCACCTCAGGGACATCTTTGAAAGAGAGCAGGTCAGTAACCGCTTTTTCTGTCAAGCACACACTTTATGCTGAACCTGGCTTATGTAACCCACTGGTTTGACCAATATTAGATTATTAAAGGTCTCAGTTTGTTGTGGGGGGTTTTTTTTTTTCTTCTCAGATCACACTGGATGTGCTGGCTGACATGGGCCACGAGGAGCTGAAGGAGATCGGGATTAACGCATACGGCCACCGACACAAACTCATCAAGGGAGTTGAGAGGCTGCTGGGCGGCCAACAAGGTGAGGTGTAACCCACTGGGGTTTTTTTGTTTTGTTTTTTGGTACTGCCACTTTGATAGAGATCGTGCGTCCTTACACTTTGAACCTTGATCACTTCTTAGGTGGCAACCCATACCTGACATTCCACTGTGCCAGCCAGGGAACCATCCTTATAGACCTCGCCCCAGACGACAAGGAATACCAGTCAGTGGAGGAGGAGGTGAGCTGAGAAGCTGCATTTACCCAAAAATAGCTTCTTTTTTTTAATGCAGCTGTTTTAAATACCTGGTAAATTAGTTTATAGCAGTAGCTGGACAGATATAACAAATAATTTTGTTCATGTGTGTCACACAGATGCAGAGCACCATCAGAGAGCACAGAGATGGAGGCAATGCTGGTGGTGTCTTCAGCAGATACAACATCATTAAGGTCTGAACGCTGACTCTTTACTTGTCTTGATTATCAGCAAAATACTGACCAAGTTTTGGCTGTTTTTAAAATCTTTATTTAATAGATTTTTTTTTTGGTTGGAAACCTCAACATTACAGCAGTTTTGGGAGGAGTCATTAGTTTTTGGTGTTAAACAAACACGACTCCTCGCATCCTGTTTGAAATGTACCATACTGTGTCACACAGATTCAAAAGGTGGTAAACAAGAAGCTTCGGGAACGTTACACCCACAGGCAGAAGGAGATCGCAGATGAGAACCACAACCATCACAATGAGCGGATGTTGTTTCACGGTAACCACACCCACTTTCACACCATCTGTGTGCTCTGTGTGTCTGAAGGAGGCATAACAGAAAACCTGACTACTGTGTAACTTCATCCTGCCACAATTTCCTACAGGCTCCCCATTTATCAATGCCATCATTCACAAAGGCTTTGATGAGCGTCACGCCTACATAGGAGGGATGTTTGGAGCTGGTATCTATTTTGCAGAGAACTCCTCAAAAAGCAATCAATACGTCTACGGCATCGGTGGAGGCACCGGCTGCCCAACACACAAAGACCGATCCTGCTACCTGTGCCACAGGTAACTTTTGACTGTCATCGGTTAAACTGCAGCACCAACTGTAGCAAAGTTTTGTTCCTGTATTCAGTTCATATCTTGTGACTTCTCAGGCAAATGCTTTTCTGCCGAGTGACTTTGGGGAAGTCATTCTTACAGTTCAGTGCCATGAAGATGGCTCACGCTCCCCCAGGACATCATTCAGTAATCGGGCGGCCCAGCGTTAACGGCCTTGCTTATGCCGAATACGTCATCTACAGAGGAGAGCAGGTAATCAAGAAATTGGGTCATAGCATTAACCAAAAGCAACACGTGCTGTGTAATATTGGCTGACATACTGCTCTTTTTTTCTTTAGGCCTACCCGGAGTACCTCATCACCTACCAGATCCTTAAGCCCGAAAGCGCAGCGCAGTCTGCAGCAGGAGCCGAGCAGAAGTCGTAGTTACTTCTTGTTACACAAACTCACACAAGGACTCGATGCTTGCTTCTTCTTTTTTTTTTTTCTTCCCCCATTTGTATTGCAAATGCGTAAACACAGTTTTTATTTACCAAACACATTTCCAGTTTTCTGTCCAGTAGAGCCCATGGTGACCAGTGCTTCATGAGCAGATAAGCTGTAATACTCCTCATGGTGATTTTTTTTCTTTTTTCCCTTTTTTCTGTTTTGGACTCGGCTGCATGATATTACAGAAGCATGTAAAGCCCAATAGCGTGTGTGGGTTAGTTCTTTCAATATGTCTCTCGTCCTCACCAATGAGGAGGATGCCTGTAGAGACTTTGAAGTTTCAGCATTAACAGTTTGCCACTCTGTCGCTTCATACCTTGTGACTGTGGAGAATCAGCAGCCGCCTTCCCCTCACCTCTACTCACACTTGCTGTCGAAACCTGAAACCTGTGGACTACTTCAACCCCATCGTGTTTGGGTTCAAGACTGTATAGAATGGTCTGTGGTTAACTGTGACTTTAATGCTAACCTATAACACTACCATACATGTAACAGGTTGTCATTGCTATGCTGTAATGCTGACGTTCCAAACTTTGAACCCGAGAACACTACGAAGACTGAACTGCAATGTTTAACAGTGGCTTTATCTAGGGTTGGGCACGATTCATTGAGAAAGGGCGTCACAGAGTTTGAGACTGTTTGGGACATTATAGCACTGATTTGCTACGCAGTGCAGTGTAAGGCATCATAAGTACGCAGCTAAATGTGTTTGTGTTGCCTTACGAATGGACATCCTACAGCCAGTGAGCTCAGAGCACCCTTTCTGTCGCCATGGTCTTACTCGCAGATATCACACCCATATGGATTTGCACTTTTACGTAGAAAACTATTTAAGTTATTTTGAAATTTAACTTGCAAGTTTGCGGAGGAAAAGTATTTGTACAGGTTGTGTAAATGTTTGTGTATAACTGTTGCTAGAACCTTTGAGTTAAACTGTAAATGACATCTGTATTTTCTTTTAATGCCTTCTGATTCTCCCATATGTTGTTGTTTTGTTGTTTTTTTTTAAATAAATGTCCCATTAACAGCTCCTTGTATTTTGAGTGTCTGATTTATTATTCATTTCTTTTATATGATATGAAAAGTTTAATGTAGCTTGAGGCACAACTAAACCAGTATGATTCAATTTGTAGTTAAATAAACCATCTAATCGATAATCCAATAATAAGCTGCAACTTTTATATGGTTATGGTAAATGTGCATTAATCACTTACTCTGCAGAATGTGGGATCTAATTGAATGTGCAGTGGTTTTGTATGCATGCAACTGACACGCAGATCACTTCCTTAAGACTACAACACTGTCGCATGTAATCTACGTTGTCGTGTTCACGTGATCAGTCGCACTTCGCTAATTGGGTAGAAACACTTTTTTTTTTAATTGACAAAACGTTGGTGATATAAGTGTATCTAGGTGAGCTATGGCAGAACTTTCTCTCGTATTTACTCACCGACGACGTTTACTTCCCCTGCTCTGTATAACACACCGTTTTTTTGATTGTAGCCGTTTAAGCTAGCGGGTCGCAGACATGATGGTGTGGAGAACTTTTGCATTTCTAGCTTTGCTCCTTCACATTTCTGAAACTTCAAGCGCTTCTTACGTTATCGCGGTTGACGTGCAAAGGCCCACGGGAGATCTTAAACACTTCTGGAGAAGCACTGGTTTCTGGTACGTCCACATTAAACTTTTCCTTTTTCACGGTTAGTCCAGCAAAACGCACCGTGTGAGCACCGAACAGTGAGTGTCAGTCAGAAAGCAGAGATTTCACTGAAACGGACACTGACTGTGGGTTTATTTTTATATTCACTGTAACAGAATACTTCAGAGCCGGAGTAAGTGTTTAAAAAACGATGCATTTACTGGGAACACGTCGGACTTTCTCTGAGTGTAAATGGAGAACTTCAGAATTAAAAAGAAATGTCGACAATAGAGTAACTCACTGCTAAGGTATGCAGAAGAGCATCTCTGAACAGACAGGGCATCAAACCTGGAAGTAGATAGGTCTGCTGCTGCTGTCGCCCAACTTCTGTCAACTAAGAACACTTTTCACACAATTCTCAACAAAACAAAAGATTGGAAACATGCTGCCTGCTCTGATGAGTCTCAGTATCTGCCACTACATTCAGGGTTTGGCATGACCTACATGAATACATTGTATCAACACTGCGCTGCCTGGTATCAGCACTTCAGGCTGCTGGTGGTGTCATGGTGTGGGAGATATTTTCTTGGCACACTTTAGGTCCCTTAATAAAAGTTAAGAATCATTTCAAGGCCACAGCCAACATGAGCATTGTTGCTGGCCATGTTTATCCTTTTATGACCACAGTATATCTGTCTGCTGATGGCTGCTTCCAGCACCAGCATCACGGACAATGTCACACAGCTCAAATCATCCCAAACTGGTTTCTTGAAAATTCACTGTACTCAAACAGCCTCCACATTCACCAGTCCACTGATAAATCTGCAGCAGCTATGTTACGCTGTCATGTCACTATAGACCAAAGTCTCTTAAAGAGTGTCTCCAGTACCTTGTTGAATCTGTAAAATGAAGAATTAAGTCATTTCAGGGCAAAAGGGGGTCTAGTCTGGTATACCTAATAAAATGTCCAGTGAGTGTGTGTGTAGATATAGCACAAAGCTAAATGATTGTGTTTTGTGTCCAGCCCCCCGCTCCCTCACACGCAGGCCCACGAGTATGACCTGAGCATTGACCAGCAGCTAAATCTGGCCTATGTGGGCTCTGTCCCTCATGGAGGGATCCAGCAGGTCAGGATACACTGGATGCTGGAGCTGGTGACTGCACAGTAAGTGAAGTAAATGAGCAAGTAAGTTTGTAGCAAGTAGCATGAAATGTGGTTGGTCATGTTTGCTATAATACGCTCATGATCGAAGGCAAGCTTTTTGAAAGGTTTTCTTGTAGGTTATAACTTACACGAAGAGTGAATGGTCTCATCTAACTTTGTTATTTTAGAGATATTGGAGGAAAACCTCAATATAACTTCACTAGACTGGACCGACTGATAGAACTACTGTGGATGAATGGCCTCCAACCAGGTACTCTACTACAGTCCCGTTATATTTGTTCCTGATGTAAATTTGTCATCTGTTTTCTTATCTTTATGAGGTTTGTTATGAGGTCATGGACGAGTACATCATTTCTGAGGTCACCACTACCACAAAGTTGACTCCGCACTTGCTCGAGTAATACATTGCCAATTTTGAAGTAGGTCAGGTGACAACTTCTCGAGAAAAGCAAGAATAGACGGACATGCAGTCTTTGATTTATTAGTGCGATTACAGCTGTGGTTAAGTAAATAGTACTGAATCCTTGTTCCACATTCTCATGCATTAAAAATGTAAAGCCTAGTTAACTTGTTAGCTAAACATCAGAAAACTTAGTTTCCTTTCTCTTTTGCAGGATTTGAACTGATGGGAAGTGTCTCTAATTACTTCACTGATTTTGAGGATAAATCACAAGTGGTCGAGTGGAGAAATCTGGTTTATCTCATAGCCAAGAGGTACATCGGTGAGTGAGTTGAAGCAGTGATCATTAGAGTTTAGTTTGTTGTTTTGTACCTTTTTTGCATAATCAATAAGAATTTTAAAAAGGAAAAAACAGAAGTTGAAATAAGCACCAGCCTAGAAAAGCCAATGGCTTAAGTCATATTTAAGCTGCTTGAGCCTGCTTACAGTTTTGTCTGCCTCTGTAAGCCACTTTGCAACCCACCTCCATCCCAACTCCTACATTTCATGCCATTTGTAGCTAATTCACATTGCTGCTCTCCCTGCTGTTTTACTTTCTATGTAGGCACATTAAAAGAACAGTGAGGTCCAACAGTAGAGCCATAACAAATTGCTGTGCATTAAAATAATGAACGAAACAGTCATTTTTTGACTAAAATGGTCCCGATCGAAGGATTCAGAAATCATCATCCTTGCATTTAAACACGTGATTTTAGCTGGATCTTGCTTCTTTTTACCTTTAACAGATACCAGAAAACAGCTTAATCTGCACTGTGTCACCCTGCTCATGCGTTATGTGATGATTGTCATTGCTTGTTGTAAATTTCAGACAAATATGGCCTGAGAAGTGTTTCTCGATGGAACTTTGAAACATGGAATGAGCCCAACAACCATGACTTTGATAATGTTACTATTTCAGTTCAAGGTAAACCTGTGAGACATTGTGCATGGCTTTTATTTAGGTGTGTGTGTCGGTGTGTATATATGTCTGTGTGCGCACTAAACCTAAACTTAAAAACAATTCTTCTGGAGCTTCTTTTATTATTATTATTAATAATGAAAATGTTCTCAGCAGACAGTATGACACTGCTGTGCTGTGGATTATCATTTTTTCTCAAGGATTTCTAAACTACTATGACGCCTGTTCGGAGGGTCTGCGCGCAGCCAGTACTCTCCTGAGGTTTGGAGGTCCAGGAGACTCTTGTCACCCCCCTCCACACTCCCCATACTGCTGGGCCATGCTGCAGCACTGCTACAACGGCACCAACTACTTCACTGGAGAGACTGGAGTCAGACTGGACTATATAGCCCTGCACAAAAAGGTGTTTTCGTTTCTTAGGAAATAGAAAACTAAAGCAGCCATGATTGTGCGTTAGATTTATGCTTATAGTTGCCAGAAAAATATGATTATGTTCTTAGACTCAGCTGATTTAGGAAAAACTATAGTTATCAATACACAAACTAACTTAATTCCAGGCTGACTTCCTGTTTTCGATCTTTCAGGGAGGAGGCTACTCCTTCCCCATCCTCCAGCAGGAGATCCAGACTGTAGGAGAGATCCAAGAGTGTTTCCCTAAGTTTCGCAGCCTTCCTATTTACAATGATGAGGCTGATCCTCTGGTAGGGTGGTCCAGGCCTCAGGAGTGGAGGGCTGATGTGACCTATGCTGCAATGGTGGTAAAGGTGAGGCGAAGACATTCAAATGAATAGCATGGGGAATCATTTCATGTGGGAATTTATGTTTGTTAGTAGATTGTTTGGTGCAGGTGTCCAGTCTAGAACAGTATCTTTCATTTAGACCTGAAAAGGGAGGCTCCAAATAGCTAATACGAGCATGGCAGCTCTAAATTGCCGGTCCAGCTAACTCCAGAAATGACCCTAAATCATCCTGATCAAATCCTCTGCTGTCCACCTTCCAAAAGGTTATAAACCAGCACCAGGATGTGTTAATGGCAAACCCGAACAGCACCATCAACTACACCCTGCTGAGCAACGACAATGCCTTTCTCAGCTACCACCCACACCCCTTCACCCAGCGCACACTGACCGCCCGCTTCCAGGTCAACAACACTCAGCCCCCTCATGTTCAGCTCATCAGGAAGCCTGTCCTCACAGTCATGGGCCTGCTGGCTTTGCTAGGTGACATCTTTACCCTATAAAGCATGTTCCCTCAGGGGGAAAGGGGATGAATCATTCAAACATGATTTAATTCATATGTGTCCCTGTGATTCAAATTTTAGGAGAGACCCAGCTTCTGGCTCAGGTTGTGAACTCATCAGGAAGTCACAACGGCACACTGGGAGTTCTTGCCAGTAGCCACAAACCTGTAATGCCCAGTGGCTCAGACAGCTGGCAGGCTGCAGTGTTGGTGTACAACAGTGAGGACAACACCACCTCCACCATCACCGACGATGTCACTGTCTCACTGAAAGGACTGCCTGCACAAAACGGTAACGCTGTTTGGAGTGTTTCTGTTTATCTGAGCTGATTTCTGTAAGTCTGTTTGGTTCATTTTACTCCTCTTTGCTATCTGTTTGTTATCTAGGTCTTAAGTATGTCACATATTACTTGGACAATACTGTAACCAACCCTTACCAGCTGTGGCAGAACATGGGGAGCCCTGACTACCCCACTGTGGAGCAGTTCAGACGCCTCAGGAGTGTGGAGGTAAACAGGACAGCTGAACATTATATATTCTAGTATCCTGCAATTATAATTGTATTTTTTTCAAGTAGTATACAACAGAGCAAAAAGTTATTTATCCTATTTGATACACTACTCATCAGCAACACCACATGTCAGTTAAACAAAATGACCTCGAGCGAGTTATTAATGTCTGTGTTTCTGAACAAACTGCCTGTCCTGATATTCTTTAGCCGCATCTGTGGTCACAGCCCAGCACCGTGTGGCTTGATTGGCATTCCCGAGAGATCAGCAGAACACGCAGGTTTGCTACTGGTGCCCTTTTCTCTTTACAGAAGAGAGCAGGTTGTCAGTGAGCACCCGTGACAGGCGTGAAGGAGCCTTGAAAGGCTGTGGCACATGATTGCTGTGCTATTGATTCCCTCATTCCTGTATCTGCACCACAGCTCCGCTGAGTTAAACAGGGTTCTGTGCCTTTATTGCTTTTTTTGACGATGTTTTCTACACACCATACTGTGAGAGTGTGGATTTCCTCCCAGTATGAACTCTCATCTTCTTTTGTTATCTAGTTGATGGCTGTGGCATTATTTTTTGTGAGTCTTTAAGATTTGAGCTGATTTGACAGATTACTTTGGCCTTTTCCTGCTCTCTCAAGTGACCTGAGACACGCTTTGACCCAGTGCCGATGTGTCATTGTGTCAGGGTCCCCACTCTGACGGACCCCGGGACGTTCCTGCAGGAGACGGTCTCATTCTGAAAGCCAAATTGCCGGTGCCCTCCGTCCTCCTCATGCACGTCTGTGCCCGACCGAAAGCTGTGCCAGACCAGGTTAGTACCAACACAACACAGTGGTGTGAAGATAAAATAGCTCATGTTACACTTGTGTCACAAATGATTCTGAAAGACAATGTTAGAAAACAGTAAGAAAGGGATGTTTCATTTTGTCTAATATCACGCGTTTCTATGCAAACCCAAATCTGAAGCTGTTTTAAAAATTTTAATTAATTCGATTTTTAATTTTAAGCTAGCAAGAAGTGTTTTGAAATGATCTGTTGTATATAAAATTAACCACAGAATTATATCTTACACTGCGTTATATTTGACCTTCTTCAGGTCAACGGGTTACGCTTCATCGGGATCACAAAAGGTCAAGTCCTCATTATCTGGTCGGACCACTGTGTCAATTCAAAGTAGGTGCTTCTCATCCAAAACAGGATGCTTTAAAATCATCTTTAGCCTTTAAAGGTTGGACAACATTAGTAAGGTTAATACCGTTTTTATGATATTGTGCTTTGCAGATGCATCAAAACATATGAAGTGGAATTATCCACAGGCGGTAAGGCATTCAGCAAAATCAGTACCCAGGACACTATTTTTACTTCTTATGTTTATTCACCAGGTAAGAATTCACATTAAATTCTTCTAAACCCGAGATTGTGATTTACAGTCTGACTGTGCAGAGAAATAATGTCATGCTCTCTGTTGTGTTCTGTAGTGGACCAGGAGGTTGGTGGTCTGTACAGAGTTCGAGCTGTGGACTACTGGGGAAGGCCCGGCGAGTACTCGCTGCCAGAGAGATATTCAGAGGAGCATCAGTCCAAGATCTAGTGTGCTGGCTTTTATGTTCAGTTTCATTATTGTCTTGTATAATGTACATTTTTGGATTGGATGGATTTTGTATTTAATAAAGCATTGTCTGGTCAGCTGTAATCATGTGAGTCAAGGTGTGAAATAAGGTGTGCGACATTACCATCACCAAGAGTTAAGGGCGAAATCACTCTGAGACGTTGCCCCACCTCGTCACGTTGAGGTCATCTGAGGTGAGGTGAGGTTTGAGACGAGGGATCTCTAGACTGCATTGTTGGTTTCTAATATCTGGTGTTGTAAGGCACTCCCTCTGTTCAAAGATGGTGGACACAGGTTGTCTCCTTTACTGCTCTTTGAAACCATGTGTGTTCTCAGTCCAAGGTTTGAACATTTGCATCCTTGAAAGAGGGACCTTTATGATGTTGTCATGTTGAGATGGCTCTTCTATGTTGGCTGTTTGGTTTCTCCTATTTAGTGTAGGAGCACTACTCACCACACTGCACAACATTCATCGTGTTATTCGGCTTATGTTTGGGACTGTTTTGAGGATGAACCAGTTTCTATCTAAGGGTGTTGCTACATCTTAAGTGCAGGGGGAAGTCCCAGGATGATGATGTTCTATTTCTGCCTGGTTGGTGTCTGAAACTCTTTCCTGTACATCTTAGCTGACTTGATTAAAGCTCAGTTGGGAGAACCACATGTTTTAAGACCTTTCTTTACATGCATCTCTTTCCCCTCTGCCAAATGAGAGGGGAAATAAAAGTGACTGGAGTACCATTAGAAAGCATTATCATTGCTATCATTATTATCATCAGTTTGTAGGGATTGGATAAATAAATGGACAGTAGATATGATGTGCAGTTAAGGGAAATAAAGAGCCACCGCAAGTTTCTTTACAAAATTTATTGTCACTGATACGGAATGGCACAGTGCAGATGTTACCCACCAGTGTGACAGTATGGTACAGCTGGTTATATGATAATATCCACTCCATCGCTAATAGTTTCCAGTGGACTTAAATTATATTTTTGTCTTGGCAGGTTTAAAGTTTTCACAGGGTTTTGTTTTGGATTGGATTGGATTTATCTAATGTTGGTCACATAGGTGGAATGTGACAGGCTTATTTTTTTAATAAGAGCGCAAACTCCACATTGGGCTTGGTAATGGATCCACTTTATTGTAGGGTTGCTCAAAATGCCCCAGATTAGCACTAGTTTAGCAAGCTCCTGTTGGAAATAGAGAGGAGGAACAAGTGTCATATTAAGTGTTAAAAGACTTTCTCTGCATCAGAGCTTAAGCTAAACAACCCTCAACACAAGTTCTCGTTTTACATACCGGACTGCAGCACAGGCTGGAACTGTCCGGCCATGCAGATTTCCTCCTGCTTCTGGCGGACCACTCTCTGAATGGCAGGGGGGAGGCCGCGGGGGTTGCGGGAGAAGACTAGAGCATAGCCATCCTCACAGGTTCCATCATCTTTCAGGGTGCGGCAGGCATAGGTGATGGCGTAGTTGTCATAGTCTGTATCAATGACCCAGTAGTTGTCACCTAGAAGTGCCAGGAATGAGAAAATTAGTCTCAGCTCCATGGAAAGACAGAGTGACCAAGAGAACATGATGAGCAGGCTTACCGCCACTGGACAGGTAACTGGCCAGGCCCTGGTAGTCCATAAACATTTTTCCAGGGTTGCCAGGGTCAGGGACCGAGTACTGAGCAGCCATGTCAGCACAGACAACCCAGAACCTGAATACCAAGGAGAGAAAATATGTAGCAAATGCAAGCATATTCATGATCTCACATTGAAACTGCTACCAAGTATGTTGCAAATACCCACCCAAAAAGAGTGACTCTGCCTCTGGAGGAGGCAACCATGGAGCCATCATCGCCAACAGTATACTCAGCAGAGATGTTGTCCTGCAGGAACAAACCCTCGGGATCTTTCTTCTGCAGAGCGTACCACTTTCCTGCATACTGTTGTGGGGAAGAAAGGGAAAAGATGAGCATCATTTTGGTTGGCACGTCTACAGTACACTATGGATATACACACTGAGATGTGTGAATACAGTAAGTAGCACACAGTTTATAAGTTAATATGTGTGATTGTATGCAGATGATGTTCTGGTTTATACATTAGCCACATTCATAATTTTGTTCCTGTTTTGGTTATTTTTAACTACTTGGCAATCCTAAACTTATTATACAGCAGTGTTACTATAAATACAGTCAAGCTAATTCAGGTGACAGAAAATTCAAAAAGACAGAAAAAGTCTCAGATTATATTTCAGATATATTTAAATCTCTTAATGACAGGGTTAAGAAATATCCCTAAAAGATACAATTGAGTACTCACTCTTTTGGGATCAAAGTCCTGTTTGACTGTGAAGCTGTCCACCACACAGGAGGCCAGGCTGTGCTCCACACAGGCCAGGAACATCATCACCAGAGCAAAGATTTGAAAATCCATTCTAGGGCAAAACCCAAATTAAGACTGCATTATTATTTGTTTATATAAAGGTGTGAAGTCAGCATTCCTAAATCATTTTGACACTCTTGTAAAATCCTCACAAATGGTTTAAAAATAACAAACGGTCCCTTAAAAGCAGCATCTCCTTACCTGAAGTATGAAATGAAGAAGCTACAAGATGTTTTCAGTGCAGAGTTGCTGCAGTGAGCTGTGGTGAGAAGAAGCTGTGTGAGCCTTTTATACCCAACGCACAGACAGGCTCGCTGCTTATTTTCAGATTTTAAATCTACGGCTAATCCAGTTAACAAAATCCGCCGGCGTAAGCTGATGAACCCCCAGATTCAGCAGGCTTTATGTAATTCACTGCAGGGCGACATAACGGAATACAAGATAACAGATGCCTGTGTAGGATAAGGCTGGCCGAGCCTCAGGTCACGTATGCACAGCGAAGGTGTTTACATGAGCAAGCAAATGTATTTTTAGCCCTGAGGACACATGAAAATGTATAAAGTGTACAGATTTACTGAGTCTGAGAAAGATGCAGGGTTCAAGAGAGATTCTGAGCTGACCGTCTTTCTACTGCATTTGTGTTTCCTTTAGATGTGCTCAAAATACTCCCAAAACCCTGAACAGGGACAATTTTTCCAAGAGCATTAATGTTTTCTATTCTTTTGACATTCTCGTTATTATCATTCTTATTATTAAAGTAACATAATAAAAAAAAAAAAATCCCTGCACTAATTAACTTAGTGCAGGTATTTTTCAGACTGCCAAGTCTATTTTTAGATTAAGCATTACAGCTCCGTCTGTTTACCCTTTTTGTCTGTTCTGTTTTTTGTTTTTTTCAGGATGTTTTAATCCAAAATTATGTATTTTGTGAGGTCTTGAACTTTAGCAAACAATGAAAAAAAAATCAAAAATCAATTTTCCATCTTTGACAAAGAATACAAATGTACAACTGGTCAAACTACAAAAAAAGTTACATATATTAATATATATATACTGGATGCTGGGTGAATGTTAGGTCAGCACAGGCTCAGGTGTCCCGGCTGCTGCCACTTGCTTGGTTAAGTAATCTGTCTCTTCTTCAGCTTCACCCTGCAATGTGTCACACAGAAAACAGCTGAGCTGCATGATAGAAAGTTTACACCACTTATGCATCCTGCATGTGCAGAGATCTGAAAGTGCACAAGTTTCTGTTTCACAGGTATCGAGATGACGTTCAATTATATTCCAAAAAAGCTCGCTTTAATATTTTATACATTGTCTACATGGTTTGTTAAAAAAAAAAAGAGAAAAAAGGTCTTCTTTTGATTTTACCAATTTTGGAGTCAAATGTTGAGCAACTGTTTTTTCAGATTTCTGTTTTTGTGTCCCAGAAACCAAACGTAACCAGATCACTGTAATCCCCCTAACAGCTCTCGGGGAGATATTTTTGTAAGGTAAGGAAGCCAATTTAAGACGAGTAGTACACCAGTAAATCCGGCTGTATCTTTTTTTGACCGTCCTGTCATTGTTGTCGTTCTAACAATAACCTGTCCTGGAGACATTAGGTAAGGCCTTTGCACCCAATGTCCTGACCTTTTTAAGTGCGGTCAAATGTTCGACGCTGACGCAGCCACTCACGTGGCCGCAGTGTTAACTCTGCATCTCTAATCTGAAAACAAACGACAGGTTTAAATGATCCTGTTACAGACACACACTTGCTTAACTGGAAGTGAGCTCCGGTTGATCAGATGTGGACCAGAGCCACGTCAGGTCACTGGCTGATGGTAAAGTTGTATAACAAGCAACTGAATGTCCAGAATGGATGTAAGAATATATGCAGCCATCGTATTTAATCATAAGCTGCAATAACTATTTTGATACTCAACTAGGCATTCACTTTTCTCCCAATTACATTTTCTTTTTACAACACTATGTTTTTCTGCGTTTGTGAAAATAATTAATGACATAACTCTGGACTTTAGGAAATAACAGAAATTATTTTCAGGCAATGCAATTAAAAAAATAAAAACTAAGAGGTTTGTTAATATTGTTTTAACACACTAAAACATTAAAATGAATTTCCACATGAACTGTAATCTTAATTAAATGGGAAGTTTAGACATCAGTATTCCCTTTTCCACGGGTTCAAAAATACAGCAGGGCTGAGTCACTGACAGGAGTTATGGTTAAGGTTCATGTGAACCTCTTTAAATGACATACAAATAAGGAGCATGTGATTCATATGACATCATATGAATCACAAGCTGACATCATCAGCCACAAAATAATTACATTCTTACCTTTAAATCTATAAAATTATAATAGTGTTCCAGGCTGTCTTCTTTGAAACGGACATCAAGGGCCTGGTGGCTTGTCATCGTGCCAACATCTAAAAGGCTCTTTCAGGCTTTCAAAGAAAAGATTGTGAATGCCTGGCAAAAGGATTTAAAAGGATAAGTCATTCCGCTGTAACAATCGACTGATCACTGCGATTTCACTGCGACACCCGTAAAGTTTCAGAACTCATGTGGATGTTACCACCATCGTGGTGACACATTCACAGGCAGACGTGTCACCACCTGCTAAATTATTCAAAAATAACTGGTTCACATGCACGCAGTTATACTTCTTATGTCTTTATTGAAAAGCTTAAAGTGAAGGCTGGGGAAAGTGGACATAATACCTCAAAAGCTCCTTGGACTGAACAGGATTTGTATAAATTCTTTATTGACAACCTGTGCGCTCTCGGACTGCTTTCATCATCAACTTACACAGGACCTGAGAAGCATTATGGAGGTGCATGAAAGTGGAGGGGTAAAAAAAACAAACAATGATAGCACTCTGTGTTTCATCACTATTTCTTAAGGAGAAATTAGATGTTTACTAAACTAACCAGCACCCCTTTGTAAATGGTTCCCATGACAACTTTGCAAATTTTGAAGTGTTGTAAATGAAACCAGTCGTCCAAAATTTGTTGGCAGTAAAAAAAAAAAGAAAAAAAAGAAAAAAGAAAAAGGTAACTGTAAATAAATGGCATATTTCTACATTTAATGAGAAAAAGTGTTGACTGCAAAAGAAATGAGGAATTCAACCGACTGAAGGAGAACAAAGACCACGTGGCATTTATGACATTAACTCATGAGCTCAAAATCTTTATTTCATAATCCATGACTAATATTAAATTACGATATCTGGAAATCCAAAGGGTTGCTGTATTATGAAGTTAACAGTGAACATGTCCACAAAACGGGAGTGTTTTTGAGTGGCAGTGACCCCATTTTGCCATTGCTGCTCCAGAAAAAGGAGGAAGAGGAAGCTTGGAAATTGCACATGGATGAAGACATCCTCAAACAGCACTCCAAGGCTTTACTTCAGAATTGTGTCTTCATTTGCTGTGAGGACGAGAGCGAAACATGAGATTTAACAATGCAGTCGTGTGGCAGACGTTGACATTACCGAGTCCAAATGTGAAGCTGTAAAGTATGTCTGTGTGAACAAGGTACCTTCTGCTAGCTGCTTGGCAATGCGCTCCTGCTCTTCGCGGACCTTCTTCTCCTCCTCCTCAATCCTCCTCTCTTCCGCTGCAATAGGCTTCAGGTGATCTGAACAAGTTATAACATTATTATTCAGCTGAGGTGGATGAAAAACACAGTTTCCTGATTAGTGAGATAAAAACAGCACATAGTATATAAGAAGCTCGGCCCAATGAATGGAAGTGTTTGACCTCATTCCACTACATGACTGCAGTAAAGCACAGTTCTAGTAACAACTTACCATATCTCATTTTGCCATATATGATCCCAGCAATCAAAGCTGAGTACCTGGCTGTCTGGAATAGAAAATGTGTACATGTTAGTGCCACAAACTCCCTAATGAGCCAGCTGAGATGCAAAAGAAAAGATATAAAAATGTCTTGCTACAGTAAGGCTATGCATTTATGTCTGACAGTGAGAGCCATGCGTCAGCCCTTTGATGACCATTTGGTACCTAAAAAGGGAGCTACTTCACAAATCCTCCAACAAAACACAGGAGGAAAAATGTTCCCAGTAAAAGTGAAAACAACAAAAGGCGCTTCACCACTTGAGACAAAATCACACCATAAAGCATAACCAGGCCATAAAGAGGGAGATAAGGCAGCTGGTGTGGTGCGACCCAAATGTAAAATGACTCTACTGAGCATCGCTGGAGAACTGTTGTCTGCACTCCATATGACAGGAAGGGCAAACGGTGGATGGAAATTACTGATGTGATCACATGGTGGGGAAACAGAGCTGCAAGCAGCTGGTTAAAAAGCTCGATCCAAGACAGAAAATATTTTTCAGTTTTTTTACATGACAGAATGGTGCAGCTCCTGAAGGGTTACAGGGTTAAGTTTACACTTTAGTTCAACAATAACTAAAGTATACAGTATAAAGTATACAGTTATACTTGAAGCTTCCAGGGGAACAAACTGCCTAGGCTACTTTTGTAGTATGTTCAACTTCTGCTGTGTCCTTACGATTGCACTATTATAGTGACTATAATGCACCTTGTTTCAATAGATTCACATTTAAATTATGGCAAATTTTTTTAAATATTCTGATATTGTGTATTATACCATCACACAGCTATTTTTGTACCTTTATAGGGTAGAAATTATTTATTAATGCATTATAACCTATTCTCTTACAGTGTCAGTCTGTAGTATATATACATTTTTGCATTCTCATGGAATAATGCCATTAGTAGGAACCTGTAGCATGTTGACTTTAACTTTGTTGTTTGGTTAATGTTTATTATAGACTGTACTATTTGTATTCTTTATCCTGCTGATGTAACACAAAAACGTCCCTTGTGGGATCAATGAAGTAGCTATCATTTTGAGGCTGTATTGTCTACCAGTAGCTGCTAAACCTGCTGAGTTTTCATTAGTACAAAACATACATTTGACTGAGGATTTAAAGGGCATTAACGACAGGGCACAACGAGTTACTGTTCCACTAAAAGTATCTTGTTTACGGTGACCTTATCCACCTGACATTCACAGTATGGTCAGTAGGGGGCAACAGCTTCGCTCCAAAATAAGAGTTTTCTGACAGCTGACAACTGAAGTAAGGGATTAAAAGCAGCTAAACTTGTTTGATGCAGAGATCATTACAAAAAACAACACATTTTTAGAATTAGTCATGAGTTATTTCCGATGACTCCACTTTACGAGCCAGTTAGCGCTGCGGCGTTTCAATGAAGGGAGCTTGTTTTAACGATTAGTCTAATCAAACGTGATGTTCCGTAACACAGTCACTGTTCTCCTGCACTCATGTACATTCAGTGCAAGCTGAGCTGTGCGGCACAAACAGCAGTACAGTTTAGGCCGCGGCTGCTCATTCATAGTTTTAGTGACACTGCCGACAGCTAGCATGTTCCTGCTAAAAGTTAGCAGGTTAGGCGTATTCTCGGTATCTAACTAGCAGCGCTTTGTGACGTCTGACAATAAAACAGCAGTGAACATTTGTAACAAAATGTGTGTCAATGCAAACCTTAATCAAAGGTGACACTGCAACCGGAGGAACCATAGTTTCACGGCAGGATTACGGTTAGCTGCAGAGGTCACTTTAGCACCAGCAGGAGGAAGAACAGAGGCGTCTTCTTCTTTAGTTCTTACTGCCGCTGGTGAACTGCTGCCACCTTCTGGAACGGCTGGTCGTTTTTCAGTCATTACAACCAAAAAGAACACTTTACGTAATTATAGCATATACACACACAAAATATCCCACATGACTTGATGCTATAAAGACCCTCAAGCTCCCAGGCCTCTGGTAGAGGACCCGAGCTTGAAGGAAAGACCGCCCGCAGGGGCGAGCAGGGAAATTATAATTTTTTTTATCTATCTATCTATGTGTGTTTATTTATTTATTTATGTATGTATGTGCCAGGCGGAACAGGATGGGCTCTGCCAGAGCTACAAAACGGCTTGCAGCATACCGGCACTTAAGGCCAGTCTGTCCAGGAGCTCTGTGATCAGATCTGGATGGAGATCCCCAGGACACCATCCGCCATTTCATTAGGAATATGCCTGACATTTTCACAAAACCCTTAATCTCACATGTGTGAGATTTGCTTTAATTAGTTTTATCCATTTATAGTTTTAACTGTTGTATCCTATTTTGTACTGTAAAGCCCTGTGATGTTTGTTCTTGAAAAGTGCAGTTTAAATAAACTCTACTTGTTTACAATCAGTCATTGAGGACACTCTCTCTGTGAGAAAAAACAGCATTTATTGAAAACAGTGTTTGTGACAGCATATGTAACTGCGAGCAAAGCCAGTAAATCATACTGCATACTTTGGCAGAATGATTTATTTGCTTTGCATGCAGATTTACAAAATGACCGAATACTGCAAACACAGGAAAAGCAGCGCTGCACTACAAAGTTCACGAAGTAAACAAATCACTCATATGAACACTGATTTAAAGCACTTCAGATGCAAAAAAAAAAAGGAAACTTTGTTCAGCTGCCTCTTAAAAGTGTGTCTTCCCAAATTTCACATAGCTACACTGTAGATATCTATAAGGACCTATGCCCTGCTTATGCCCGAGACAAAAAGATTAAAGGATTTTCATTCATTCTATAATTATCCAGATCAAGCTGGTGAACTCTGACCTCTTTATTCAAACAGTTAGATGTTGATAAGATTACAGATTTTCACTCTGGGGACTTAAGAGTACTGCTTTTAAAACATTTCACTTAAAAATTAAGTTAAAAAACAACAACATCTTCATAGCATGGATAAATGATCATATGTAAACTTTTTTTTCATATACTAAGTGTTTTATGGAGAGGATCATTCCCATTTTTGCACGTGGATTATCACACCAAGCATAAATACTGTAGATGTGCACAATTTAATAAATGTTGGCCACAAAAGTCTCTCTCTGTCTTTGATATAGTGCATAGTAGACAAAATATTATATAGATTTGAAGAATGCTTACACTTGTGATAATCTTTAAACAAATATTTCAACATTATGCTTTTAATGCTTGAATATCCCTTAATAAAAATATAATTTCTTGTAAGAAAATTTAAATGGATCATTTTTCCCCATGTTCTCGACACACTGGATGCCAGATTTTCACTCTGAACTCAGTTTTATAGCTAACTAGTCTGGAGGGTGTAGACAGCCATATGCTTCTCTCATAAAAGCTGCCAATTAGCTGGAGCACCCCACTCCAGTAAGCTGAGCGGTTGTTTCTTCTTTTTTTGTCCCTGTTCCAGTTTCATAGTGAAGCATATTAGTTTGTTCTATAAAGAAAAAAAAAATCAGTGTGCACGACAGTGGTGGTTTCCAAAGCAGTGTTCCAGGCTTTTCACTGTCCTCTTGGCAAATCTCACCTTCCCTCGGTTCTTGAGGGAGGCGGTGTACTGGTTGGACTTGAGTTTGGAGTAATAGTCAGAGAACTTGTTGAAGAGAATAGATATGGGCAGGCCGTTGAGGATGATTCCAAAAGCAATGCAGATGAAGGCAAAAATGCGGCCTAGTATGGTCTCTGGATAGACGTCTCCGTAGCCCACAGTGGAGATGCTGACCTGCAGCGAAAACAGGAGAGCTGTTAGTCCTGGTGGAAAAAACATCCCAGAAATAAACAGTAGGCAGGTTTAGCCAGGGCCCAGATAAATTGTCCTAAAGCTTTCTCTGCTTTTGCTGCCTATTGTACTCTAAATGGAAGCATCATGTTGTATTAAATAAGCCTTCAAACGAATGACTGAGGCCACCAGGAAAGTGTTTACTGAGGTTTTAAATGAAGTGAGTCGCATGCTCATATTCCCACACACTTCTAAACAAAAGACGCCCCCTGTTGGCCATAAGATACAATGTAAATTACTATGGTCTGTGTTAAGAGAACTTTTTTAAAACTCTCTTAACCATCCTAATACCAAGCAAGTGTCCATGAACAGGAGTTTGTAACTGCTTCTGTATATTTCAGTGCTGCAAATTGTAGGTATGCTAAAAGCATTATTATATATATATTAATAAAAATGCAAATGTTCATCTATTTTCCACCAGTTCTCCAATTCCAGGTTGTGGAAGGGCTAGAGCCTAAAGGAGAGGGTACACTCTGGACAGGTCCCCAGCCCATGGCAGCATTAACACACTATGCCACTACTTATTACACCTTCTTATTAGATACTAATAATAATCACTGCACCTGTACTTGGTGAGATGACACATGGTAATTTGTTTCACATCAGGACATGCACTAGCTAGCAAACCACCTTTGTAGTAGTTATAAATCTAGTCCTAGAGTGGTTCAGTTTTACTGAGATTCAATGCCTCCCCCTTCTGCTAACAGACTCGCGGTCAGGTTGTATTGTGTAAATACTTTCAGACTTCTGGTTAGAAACCCTGTCCACTTGCACCCACACTGCCCCTTGATCCATGAGCACTTTTGTCAGACACCAGTTCAGTTTTCTTAAGGTATCCTGCCAACAGATTGCAGGTAAACTGCCTTAGAAGAGTGTGGTTCGATGACTCACTGTACGTGAATTCACATGAATGCAACTGGAGTCGGTAGCCTTGAGCAGTGTTCAGAGTTCTGTAAACTTGACTGTCATTCAGAGGATTATTGTTTCATTCCTTTGGATTAGATGTAAGATTCTACCACCTGCTTTAGGGGAGGGAGGAAAAGGATCTGTTAATGGGTTTATTCATGGCAACAGGCAGACTCTGTGAATCAAGATGTTAACCTCTTAAACTCCAGCACAGACACTGGCGTTATAGCTGTTCTACCCTCTAAAACTTTAAAAGGTGCCCCAATTTAATCTGAAAATATTCAATACACAATTTCTAGTACGTTAAAGAGCAGGGAGACGTGTCCTTAATCAGAGCTGACCTCAATTGTTTTGTAAGGTGGGTCTTGTCGAGTGTAATCTAATAATGTCTCACAATTAGCACACTATTCAGACACTGAGACACGAGTTACTCAAGGACAGGATGCATTAATACTTAAACTGGTTTGTTATTTTATGACAAAGTCTATATTTGATAGCCTTTTCTTAGATCAGTCTGTTATTATTTCAGACTGTAGTCATTCTTCCTTATCCCTCAATACAAACGTGCACTTACGGCTGCCCACCACCACGCATGAGGAATGCTGGTGAAGTTTGTGTGTGGCATGTCGTGCTCCACGGTGTAGACCATCGCAGAAAAGCTGAAGATGCCCATGGCGATGAAGAGGAAGAGGCAGCCCACTTGCTGGTAGCACTGTCGCAGGGTGAAGCCAAACGCCCGCAGACCCGTGGAGTGACGCGCCAGCTTCAAGATCCGAAAGATCCGCATCAGTCTCATGATCCTCAACACTTGCCCCAGCTTTCCCACCTGCCCCACCGCCTGCATGTCAGCCTCGTGTTTCATGTAATTATCCTGGCTGTCGAAGATCTCCAGAATGCACTGCAGATACTGAGGCAGGATTGCGATCAGGTCCACGGTGTTGAGCACGCTCCTGCTGAAGGAACCGAGGTCGGGCGTGGATATGAGACGCAGCAGGTACTCCATGGTGAAGAAGGTGATGCACATGGACTCCACGTACTCCCAGTATGTCTTGCCGCTGAGGTGACCTGAAGCAGTTCTATACTGCATCTCCTCTACTGTGTTGAGGGTCATGGCCACCAGGGAGATCAGGACAAACAGACTGGACGCCACAGCCATCAGCTTGGCCTGAACAGATGAAAAAGGCTTCTCCATCAAGTTCCAGATGGCTCGTCGCGTCTGGCCCATGAACATGTCGTGGAACAGCTCCTCGTTCTCCTCAATCTCTACCTCTGCCTCCAGCTCCCTCTGGATTTTCAGCTGGTCATTGAGCTCATCCTGCCTCTCCTCGAAGGCGATGCGGCAGCAGCGGTGGGTGGTCTTGATCCTCACGCCCCAGTAGTTGATCTCCTCCAGAAAGTTGCGGGGACACAGCTCGTCCTTGATCCAGAGCACTCCCGTCCTGTAGAAGTTGAAGATGCTGTGGAAGACATCTGGGTCCCTGTCAAAAAAGTACTCATTGCTGGTCACTATGTAGTCATCACACAGGTCCAGCTTCATGTTGTGGTCTGTGTAGGTGGCCAGTCTCCCTATCCTGGTCTTGGGGTACTTAGCTGCCATCTTGTAGGCTATCTTGTAGGGCTTACCTCCTACATTAATATTGATCACATAGTTCTTCTTGGTGGGGGAAATGTGCTTGGCGAAGCCATATGGAGTGCTTTCATCCTCTTCATCCTCATACTCGGCATAAATGTCGTAGATGTCCCTGCTCAGCTCCTGCAGAGAGTTCCACGTCTTCACGCTGCTTTCCTTTGCTAGTGGGTAAACAATCTCAGAGGGTCTTCGATTAATATCTGAAGCTGTGACTTTGTAGTTGGGGAAGAGACTCTGTCTCCTGTTCAGTATGCTGTCCGCCTTCCTGGTGCTCCCCATCTTCCTATGCTCCACCCTCAAAAACTACACAACAGACAGAGCAGCCAGACTGACCAGCATTACTGGAGTCTAATACCCCCTTTACCTAAGAGTGGAGGACACAAGCAGGATGCCTCACGGCCCTGTTAATGTTGCTGACTGAGAGGATCCGTGTGCTTACAGGACATATAAATACCATTATCCTCTGCTGAGCTGCCTGCTGACATGACATTGGCTGTGCAGAATATCTGAACAGATGACCAATAAGAATATGTCTTGTTTTATATAAAATGTGCTTTGAAATCCCTTACTCAAGAAGTTATACATGAAGCCTATGAGTGGTAAATACTACTGCATACCTTTGTTACGTGCATGCTGTCTGAATAAAACTACACTACTTAATACTGTAGTACTTGAAAAACTGTAGATTTCTATGTTAGCAAAAGTGTTGTTAAAGGTTAACTTCACATTATTTGTGAGATGTCTTTGTATTGTTTCCTAAAGCAAAGGGGAACAAAGGAAGGCTAGTGCATACATACAAGAGGTTAAAGACTTTAAGCATTAGCCTACTTCCTGACTGGGGGGGGGGGGGGGGGCCCCCAAAAAAAAAAAAAACCACGGGAGGGGAAAAAAAAAAAAGAAATGTATTTTTT
>VURO01013282.1:6180-22612 GCA_015108175.1 Pelvicachromis taeniatus
TGACCCCCTGTTGGTGCTTCTGTGCTTGTTTGTGTTTGGAAGTGGAACGATGCCACGATGGATGGTGATACTGTCTTATTAGTGACCGTGAAGCATTACATTGGGCTTCACAGGAAGGAGTTGAACCCACAAACAATAACCATGACTTTACATTTTCTACATGTCATTTTTACTGGACTGGGTGAAGCACTAACTTTGAGGAAGACCTAGTGAAGACTGCTCACTTGCTGCATGCTGCTGTGGACCAGATCACTGGCTGCAGTGCCTGTAGTGTCAATCCAGTGCAATTAACTAACTGTGTGGCCTCGTGAGTCGGCTTCATTAGAGGCTTGTGACAACTGTGAAACTGAGAAAAGTTTCCACTGAAAGCGGAGGGCAAAGCCGCCTACACAGGCGCCGTAACTGCCTCATTAACACGCTGCAGACTTTAATGATTTGCCTCCTACTCGGTTCTTTCAAATGAACAACATCCAGCGAGAGACGGGAGCCTCTGTTTATTATTCCAGCTCTTATGCTTTCATTGCTCTTTTATTCCCCCCCACTTTTCTTTTTTGTACTGTTGAGCCTGGAAACAGTTTTGAGTGCTAATGAGTGGGACAGTTTGTTTACCCACAGATCCTTGACGATCAGACATGCTGTTAATTAATTAAAACTTCTTTATAATCACACACGATCAGTTAGTAATTACATGTGGCAGGCCATGCTCGAGCGTTTTGTAAACTGCCAAGGAGAATAATTGCATTTCCAGGACCCGAGATAACAAGCGTTGCTTGTGTTCCTGTACTTTGCTGCTTCACCCTGCGAAGGGCTCGTGGAGTGACTGGGTTGTGTATTTGTGGCTTTCAGGGTCCCGTGGTCACTGATAATAGCAACTTCATCCTGGACTGGAAGTTTGAGCATGCTCAGAGCTGGAAGGAAGTCAACACTGCAATCAAGATGATCCCAGGTGAGAGGCTCGGGGCGGGTCTCATTGTTGCTGTAAGTATATTGGTCCATCCATCAGTGTTCAGAGTGCTGAGTCTGTGTCTGTGTGTGCTCTCAGGTGTGGTAGAGACCGGGCTCTTCGTGGGGATGGCTGAAAGGGCCTACTTTGGCATGGAGGATGGAAGCGTGCAGGTTCGGGATCCTCCGGTCAACTGAGTTTTCCACTGCCAACCGGCACCAGCTCTCTCTGCTCCTCTTTCCGAATGACCTCACCGCTCCCACAAGTGCCATAGTCTCGATTTCCTCCAGGTGCCGTACTGTGTTTGGGCTGAGCTGCACCTCCTGCAAAGCAAGGCAGTTTTCACACATCTCACCAGGGTCCAAATCTGAGGATCACTTGGTTTTTCTCATCCTGCAGGTGGTGCTTCCGAGTTTTAAAGTGCCTGATGAATAAAATCAAGTACGTCTCATCTTCTTTTTGTTCCCCAGCTTGGCTTCCTGGTCACACTGGGAATGTTCTACTTTTCTGCAGTTGGTGGGTTTGACCAAGTGTCTGTGGAGTTGTGGTTCTCGAGTATCATGGTGAACCACTACAGTGGTGCACAGCCAGACTAAGGAGTGCCTTGAGATTTTAAAAAACATTTTTAAGGGCACAATAAAAAAATAAATTAAAAAAAAACAGACTCATATTGATATGTCAAAACATCTACTACAAAACCCCAAAACTGTAAGCAGTCAGCACTAGTCTCTCTGCTTTTGGAGGGATTGCATGAACTACTTAGAATATCCAGATTTAAGCAGCAAGAGGCACTAAAATGATCTAGTGCAGCTATGAAGCCTCTGTGTTACAAAGATGCACAATATAAAGATGGGGTGTAATGTATGTGTCCTTGTTGAAGAAGTCTAACATGACAAAACAACACGAGCTTTTACCTTGTACCTTTTGGTGACACTATATTGGTGTATCGTATCACTGTAAATACATGAATATTGTGACATATTGATGCATTTCAATGACCTCCTGCTGCAGGGTTACAGATTAGAGGCCACCCTTGTTGAGGTATAGAACGGCTATAAAATGTCTGCAATTCGAGTCCACTGTGTCACAACACTGTAAAGTTGCTTTAGCAGAGGTCCAGGTGTAAGTTTTCATTTCACTGGCTGGTAGGAAGTGGCTATCTGGCTTCCTGTCCTGAATGAAGACAGGTTAGGAAATGTGTGTAGTTTCCTCTGAGGTTCCACAGCTGTTCCTGTAAAGTTCGACTAATCATTGAAGGTGAAAATCCTCTGCCTCACTGTTTGCCAGGAAAAAAACCAAAACATGCATGTACACATCTCCTGCCTCTGTGTCAGTTCTTTTTGTGCCTGTAAGTCGCCTGCATGACCGTTACTTATCCCTTACACGAGTCGTCTGGTCACTGAACGCCTCGTCCCACTAACGTGATTGGAAGTAGGTAACGATGGTGGACAGCCATGCTATTTAACTTTGGCGTGCTGTAGATCATATAAGTTTCACTAGAACCATGCGTACATTTTATGTGTCTTGTATTACCAAAGTAATAGAATGTCCTTTATGATTCAAGTAGCAAAGGTTTAATACGTTTCCATAGTTCAATGCCTTTGAAAGATATTAGTTTAACACAAAAGCATCATCAGCGCTGGTGAAACTCTACATCTTCATAGTTGAGTTTATAGCATGCAGTCTGTCCCTGAAGAAACGACCCCTTATGTCATGTTGTGGCCAAGTTACTGTCTCTGCCTGCATCAGCCATCACATGTTGTTCTTATGGTTTTGGAATTCCGCTGTTTCTTCTACTTTAGGCGCTCGCTATGCCTTACACTGTGGTTTCATTTGTGTGAATATGTTGTGTTTGTTTTTAATGTACAACTCTGACTCTGGAGAAAGGCAGAGCTGTGAAATTCAATATCAAGTCAAGCAAATGTGTTTAAAAGCCACTGTGAAGTGCACACACTCGGATCCTATTCTAATGTAATTCTAGTCTCATAAATCAAATTCAAGTGGCCTGGAGATGAAAAGATGAGCAATCTGGGAATGTGTTTGGAATATTTTCGCACCAGGATGTTGTTTATTTCCCATTCTTTTCTTTACCAGTTGACTGATTATTTTTGCTGAGAAGGTTCTAATTTCTTTGTCAACAAATACAGGACCAAAATAATAACTCAATGTCTTGTTTTTATTTCTTGTGATTGAATTTGAGCATACTTGTTGCCACTTATTTCCTTTTATTTAAAGGCTATTAACAAACTAACAAATTGAATAATAGTTAAAATATTCAGATGATAACTGCAGGGCTGGTAGATATTGGTACCAGTAAGTGTGATTTGTCAGTATTGTTTGACTTTGACCTTGTCAGTCACTATAAAACGGGTATAAAAGGAAAACAAATTCATTACAGTTGGTATAACAGATGAGGAAATATAAAAACTGTTTAAAATATATAATAGGATTTCTGCTGCTATATAATTATAAAGTGCTAGGGTAGGAGAACAGAGCATGGAAGGGGTATGAGGATCCATTGATGATGTCTGTGCCTTGAAACAAGCAGCGCTTAGGTGCAATGTCTTAAATGGAGGGAAGACGAGGCTCTGCGATTTTCTTCCACCATCCTCGCCTCACTTCATAGTCTTCCAATCAGAGGCACTGCAGCATCCATTCCACACACAGATGCAGCTGGTCAAAATGCCCTCTATGGCAGGACTGTAGAATGTGGTGAGGATGGGTGGGGCTAGGTGGGCTCTCCTCATTCTGCTCAGAAAGTGCCGACTACTGCTGTGCCCTCTTGACCAGTGACACGATTGTGCACAGAGCAGGTGACATCATCCCTGATGCGGTGCTGCTGACTGCCTCAGCCGTGTCGATGAAGCGGAGCGCCGCTGGGCTTGTTCCTTCTAAAGTCTGACGTTCAGGATCAGGTTGTCGACTCCACACCAGCCATTACGCCTCCTCTCTGTAGGCCAGGTTGTCATCCCTGATGAGGCCCACCGCTGTTGCGTTGCCCACAAACTTCATAGTGTGGTTGTTGGTCATCAGGGTGGTGTCTCCTCCAGGTGTGCAAAGCTTCAGTAAAGAGCATAGGAGGTGGCGTCCTCACTGGACCAGTTTAGCCAGCATGCAAACTGGAATGAATTAAACGACGAGCTGTGCTCGAGTTTGTAAGTGCAGGAAAGTACCACCCTCCTGTTTGACCACATGGAGGCGCTAGAAATTCAACCTGCTTGGTGTGTTTAAGGTAGTTCACTGCCAGCACAACAAAATGTTCTATATACAGACTGTGAGGTAACACCCTTATGTACAATAAATACCTAAACGTGCCTTTTGTATCTTGAGCAACTGTCAATGCTTTGACATGCTTACAATAACTTGTGTAATGCCTATTTATAACACAAAAACCAAAACAACCCAAACAGGTTCTGTAATGTCATGGAAAGCTTTGAGCTTTTCTTTGATTTATAGACATTATGTCATTGTTATCGCTGTTGGAATGAAACCGAGAACGATAACTCGTGACCGGGACCAGGAACTGCACTGATCTTGTACACTGAAGCCACGTTGATGCTTTCATGTTGGCTGTCTTGACAACAATTAATGAATGACAGCAGAAATATCCAATCTAGTTGTTCCATTCAGTTGATCAGGACGCAAACTGACCAATAACGGTCCTGCCTGTCGGACCAACCTCTCTTATTGGTCGGACGACGTCAACTCGGACCAATCACAGACCCGCTACGGAATTCGCCATCGAGGACATTTTTGCGTCACCTTTTGCTCTGGTCGTGGGGCAGAGGCCAATGCGCTTGCGTCGCTGTGACAGACAGCGGATTAGCCAATGCGGTGCACTGTTTGGGAGGCTGGGACTTCCTGATCCCACCTCTTTGAGTGACAGATGGGTGGCGTAATGGTATTCTGCTTAGTGTGCGAGTCTAGATGATTGACAGCAAATTACCCAACGAGAGGGGGATACATTAATTTTTAACAAACTCAGGGATTTCACTAACCAATCCTAGAGTAGAAACGGGGTGGGATTTAGCGTTACCAAGGCAAGTCGAGTCCAGTATAAAGGCAATAACATGGTTTCCCAGTGGCTGTTTATGTTTACTTAAAGAACATCTCCGAAAAGGGCGTTTTGCAAGACACACCTTAGTTTTATATGTTGTTACAGTTATTTTGGACCTTAAATTTTTTTTTATGTTAAGATTTACAAGGCCAGTGGCATGTAAATCTCATATTTCACTAATGTGCCAGTCTTACAAATGGAAAGGGGGCTTCACTTTGGAAACGTGAGCATTTCCCTGGTGCTCCTCTTGTTGCTGAAAGCGCTCATCGGATTCGGGACATCGCAAGCTCAGGGCTCCGCCATCGGGAGGGTGCCGCAGTCCACAACCGGGGGTTCAGGTTCGACCGCGGCGGAAGATGGTGCAGGAGTCATGAAGCGTGGCTTGGAGAACGTAGGCACCTCGGTCATTGGAGCAGACGTTACCGTGGAGGACGACGAGAATGGGTCAGCGGCGGAGGCAGACGAATCACATGGAGAAAGTAACAGAAGCGTCAGACAGACGAGGTAATTATAAAAATAGTTAGCTGCCAACAGACAGTAAGTAACTACACATTCATTATCTCACACTGTCACTTTAGCGCCTACAAAATAAGGACGACCCCTAAAATAACAAACACACAAACTAGTAACGCCCCCCTCCCCCAATGTATTTGTAAAGTCATTTTAAACTATTTACTTTTTTTGGCAAGCGGATACTTTTTTTTTTTTAGTATTCCTCCGCCGAAGCGGCGCATTCAGAAGTTGCTGTGGACGCGTTTGTTTGTGTCCACTTTGCTCATAAACCTCGTTTTACTGCATGTTATCACAGGCAGCCTTACAAAGGGTGCCAAAAAAAATAATGTGACAGAAAGGTTAAGTTAAGTGTCACAGCATAGAACAGGAACAATGAAGTGTTTGTGAGCGAGCTTGGCTTCATGTACGATAATGGAAACATACCGTAGCAGATGCGCTTATGCCGCTAGCTAGAGCTAGCTCTGTTTTGACGTACTTAATCTGGTGACGGCAGTTTTTGGTAAGTTGCTAACACTTGTGTTACATGTCAGGACAAAACGCGCTCGAGGTAACTGACGGGAAAGTTTGGTGTGTAACGAATAGCCTCTTCCAGTAGGCTTTGGAGAAAGGGGCTTTTCTATAGTGTGCTGTTGTTTCCAACCGCGAAAGGGGAACACGTTATAAGCTCAGGTGCCATGGTTGGTTTTAGGGGTCCGCTGGAACTTTTGATTCTCATTGCGGAGAAATACAGGCAACTATTAGCACATGCGCTCTGCGGTCCTAAACCCGGTTGAGTTAAAACGAAAAGAGATCTGAAAGCAACCAGAAGTTGCATTGAATGGAGTTTATGTTCCAAGTAAGATGCTACTGCTGTTTTTTATGCAGATTTAAAATGCAAGATTCGTTTATTATAATACAATGCAGCAGGAGAACAGTGGTAACAGGTAACATCCCCTCCTGTCTGCAGATAACCTGCTTCACATTTTCATGCACCAGTCTGTTCATTATGCGCTTAACAGTTGAGTTGGACACTTTGCATAAAGCGTTTATGTTGATCTTACCGATTTAAAGCTGTCACATAGTGGCCCCGGAGAAGATGCATATAAAATAATGAAAAGTGACAAGCTGATGGCTGTAATCTGTGATTTGTTTAATACAATAGGAGTTCAGGTTTGCTACACCTTGCTGCTGCTGCTGTTGGGGGGGGGGTCTCAGACACACCTGAGACAACGCTGCATGTTAGTGCTTTACCTTCAGACATGAAATACAACTCTAACGTGTTTAGCGCAATGCTGTAAACGCAGTTTACATTTTGACATAACACCTTGAAATGGCATGCAGCATTGCTGAGAAAGTCCCCTGGAGGCTGCCAGTGAAAAGTTTACAGTCTGACACAGACCACATGTTTACCCAGTCCTGTTAGGCTGCTGCTGCTGCTGCTGCCCAAAGTGAGATGCAGTTCTCGCTGCATCTCACTGTGGGGAGGGCATTGATTTTGTCTTCCTTGGTAAACAGTAGGTTTGACGCCCACCTTAGACGTTTGGCGCAGTGTGTTCCTTTTCTGTTCTTTCATCTTATTTTTACGTTTACAAGTCCATTACACCCACTTTTTTTCTGTGTGATATAGCTCCTTGAATTAGGATTATATCAGCACCCTTTCTTGCTTTAGGTATCCAAGGTCCTGAGGTCCTGTAATAAATTATTCCCTATGTATTATTCTGAATATGCTGTCTGTTTTCCTGAGGGAGTCATAACTTCGAAAACCTTGTTAGAGTCGAACCTTTTGAAGATGCGCGGTGTCGTTTCATCACCTTAATGTTCGAGCTTGTTGCCATTGTATCTACTTGACGGCTGAAACGCAGCGTGCCGCCAATTTTCTGCCAACCTTTTTTACACCCCAGGCTCACTTTAAAGTTTTCTGACAAGACCCGAAGCGCCGTGTGTTAGCCCTGGGTGTTCGAGGTGCTATATAAACAATGCTCTTTCACAGCAGGGAGCTACTCGGCATGCTGTGTTGTCTGTCCCACCGTACTCAAGTCAAGAGGTGTAGTTACTTGGGTGGGAAAAATGAAAGATTTCACGAAATCTTTCTGAGTACCTCCGCACTCTTTTTACACCCTTTTACCAGGGTAAACTCTTGGCACGAGGGCAACACAAAGGCTCCTGCCTTGCATCTGTCATACAATATTCAAGCCGAACGTAATTAACAGGTAGAAGCAGAATATTCCCCTGCCAGTCACCTCAGCTGCCGCAGGAAAACTCCTGAGCGTTCACCCTGGTGCTGGTCACACCCTTCCACTGCTCGCTTTCTCCCTGCCGTGTCGCACCTTCCACTTGCTTTCTGTATGCTCTCTCTCACATATTTACAGTCTTTTCTTTTTTTTGTCACCTTATATAAATCAGTCTTTGGGGCAGTATGTTTAGAAGTTGTGGAGTAATCGTCTCTCGACTTTAATAGTTTTTGTTTGTAAGGTTTCGGTTGTCCGGGGTCACAGCACAGCAAGCCCGATCACACCGGTCTCTTCTTTGCATTTATTCTCTTTGTCTCTCGCCCTTGAATTTCAGTCTCCCCCTGCTTCTTCTCTGACACCCTCTCCTTATCCTCAAACACATACATGCTTCTTTTTAATGTCATCCCTTGAGTATATACACTACCGAGTGCTCCATTTCCATCTGTCCGCCTACAGAGTTGGCGATGAACTTTAGAAATGTCACAAGAAACAAAAAAAAAAAAAAGAGTAATTTTTAGGTAGGTTTCTCTTGTAAAGGGGCTAATTTAACTAAGAAAAATAAATAAATAAGAGACACCTTAAATGTCAGAAAACACATTTCCAGCAAGTGTGGAAATTGCCTGTTTTTAAAGGAAGTTGTTTGAAATGTGTTGTTTATATTTATAATAGCGATTTATCCATCCGGTGTAGTGCCAGTGAACTTGTACTTGGGTAAAACGAATGTGAAACGGTGAAGTTGAATACCTCTCACCGTTAATTAGGTCAGCTTTTTGAAAACATTCTGCGACCTTTTGAGGCTTTCACCTGCTTGACTTTACCTTTCCCAGTCAAACAGACCAGGTCCCATGGCAGTAAGTGGCACCCTGTAGTGCTCTGGATTCATCCACTCTTTCCACTTTTCAAGCATCCCAGTAACTTTAGTGCTTTTGTTAAGAACATCATAGCTCTGACATCTAAATCTTATTTTATATAAAGTATAATAGACCTCCAGCAAAGGCCTGCTTTTCTCTTTTTGTTGTTGTTGTTGTTGTTTTCTTCTTTCTTCTTCTCCTGATTAAGATTTTGGAGTGGAGCACTTCAAAGGCAAACTCTTGAAAACCAGTCAGTGCTCAGATGTCAGCGTTTTTCAATTTCTGTCATTTATAAAAGCCCCTCCTTCCACTTCTCTATCCTGTAATCTATAAATATTGTAGATGTTTGCTTTGATCCGGCATTCAGCGTGCGACGAGCCTGCTGTTGTGTCGGCTGTCGCCTCACCTTTAACGCTTTCATCCTCGTGCCGTAAACGTCGCCCTGGAGATGTGATGTTTACGTCTGTCTGGTCGCACATATATGTGTGTGTGTATATAGGGTTTTAACCCTTTAGTGTGTGTGTTTGC
Source organism: Pelvicachromis taeniatus (assembly GCA_015108175.1). NCBI lineage: Eukaryota > Metazoa > Chordata > Actinopteri > Cichliformes > Cichlidae > Pelvicachromis > Pelvicachromis taeniatus. Next base: position 15,283 of record VURO01013282.1, read on the forward strand.
CATGCCAAGTTTAAAGCCTCTGCCAGCAGGTGCTCCACGGGGCCCTTCAGCACCTTCGGGAGCACTTGGAGGTGAGAGGACAGCAGCTTTGTTTGAACGTGCTCCCCCGACTGCCCCCACCCCACCCACCACCCTCTGGGCCCTGTAGCTGCAACAGCTCTTCTGGGCCGCCGTGCTCGCAGGCTGGCTCCCACCAGCCTACTGCTTAGCAACAGCCAATCGGCCAAGCTGGGCGACTTGGCGGCCAATTGCGTCGTAGACGGGCTGGTGTTCAGAATTTGAGTTGACTGCACGGGTCTGGCTATAGTTAGGTAAAGGATGAAGTGAAGAGTTTTTATTTTTTTAATTTTCCTCACATTGTTTCTTTAGTCTGCTCTGTGTAACCAGGGAGCTGCTGAGTGTGTTTTAATAATAGACACTACTGTCCCCAAAAATAACAGGTCGCAATGAAACTGATTGAACTCCATCATTGGAGAAGCTCATACTTGATTGCTTAAAAGTGGCTTCTTTAATCTCAGCAGAGGTCTGAATATATAACTCCACTTACCAAGCTGACAGTGGCTTTAAACGAGCTTATATAAGATCTTTTTACCTGTTTTATCCTCATTGTCTGTTTTTTATGTAACCATGTTTTGTTTTTAAGTGCTGTCTGGTGCTTTTTAATCCTGACCTTTAGAGTCTTTGTGTCTGACCTCCTGACTTTCTCTGCACTTGATGAACGCAGTCCGGGATCATAGAAGATGCTCACATGTGCAGAGGTAGAAACTGTAAACAGTCTTTTGAAAGTGTGACTGCTTAACAGCACTGGGCTTCGAATCCGATTATCAGAACGAGTGAATTTATTAGGTCAGTGGCTATTTCGGTAAGTCGGCAGGACCCCTGTCTAGCAGCACTGCGGTATGGGTGGGGCAGAGGCAAAAAAAAAAGAAGGTGCGATACTCTGAGAGAAAGGGAGCGAGAAAAGGAGGGAGGGGAGGATGAAAACTCCAGAGTTGGCTGGTAGTTAGCAGGACCACGCTGTCTTGTTTTCACTCTCAACAGCTCCTCACTGCTTAGCAACAACGAATCACATCAGCGGATCGGAGCTGCGCCCCAGCCAATCGGCCGGCAGGAGCGTGGCGCCATAGAGTTTATATTTTACCACGTGTGAGGCTGGAGAGAAGAGCGCACTTGTGCGGGAGAGAAAAGGAAAGGGAGAGAGAGAGCGACACTTTTAAATGGTGCGCGTGTTTTCATGCTTGTACTAGAAGTTGTTTTTTTTCTTTAAAAACCACACCCTTTGCTCTCTGTGCTGCACTCACCGTGCATGTATAGGCGACTATTCGCCACAGCTCTTCCACTTCAGGCCACTAAAGGCTTTTTCCTGCTGGGACAAAGACATAAAAATCTGATCACTTGTTTATTTAGCAGGTCCAGGGGACAGTTATGTAAACCTTCACATCACATTAAGCTGTGATTAACCTCTGGTGTTGTGTGACCTTTCATGTAAGATGTCACCTTAGGGTAGGTGGCATTTTGATTTCATGTCAAGCACATTTGAGACGGCCTAAAGATGGACTTAGCTGTCTCTTTTGAAGCGGCCAGCTCTGCTTGCGTTGCCCTGGTAATCGACAATGTCATATTTAGCTTTTCTGTGGCGTCCGTCATACAGTGCACTGATTAAAGGAATGCACATGACCCATTTGTTTTTTTTCTTCTTTCCTTTTCCTTTCGTCCTGCTGCTGCAGCTGTGGTGGTACTGGGTGCGGCCGGCTCAGAGCTGCATCCATAACTTTCTCACCACGTGCTCCCCATGCTCTCATATTTTTTATTTTTTTAGCACTGCCTCTCAGTGGCTGAGAGTTCGGCTGAGCGGCAGCAGCGCGGCAGCAGAACTCCACAGCCCGGGCTGCTTTGCTGTTGCATGGTTACAAGCATCCGTGCCCCGCCATTGGCTCGAAGTCTGCAGAGCTCGCCACCCATTGGCTAAACGAGCAGGGAAAAACAGAGCTTCCATTGGCTGCTGGGGCACGGCAGGCTTGCTGGGATTGGCCCGGTTCTGCGGCTTCTCGCATCCTTGGAGACTCAGCCTGTGTAAACATCCTGGTTGTTTCCTTCAATGGGAGTGTGTTTACCAGCAGCTCAGCTTTGCCGGTGTGAGCAGACTGAGGCCGAGCGTCTCTGAGGAGTAGAGTCTGGTGAGAGCAGGGCTAATTGGCTCCCTGCTCCGCCATACGCTCTGTGATTGAAGAAGCAGTCGGGACTACTATGACACTTTTGACAACATTACAGGCGAGGACGCTAACAACCCTCAGTGTGTTGGCAGCCTCACTACACTCGCTTTCCCCCCCCTTTTTTTTTTTCTCCTATTTTTTAATTTTATTTTGTTCAGTCTCCATTCAAACATCATCTTCAGTGTCTCCACCGCCTGCGTCTGCCACAGCTGGCAGCAGCAGCCCCACAGGCTACATGTTATCCCTCTGGTGATGAGCTGTGCTGCAGCGTCTCAGGGCTCAGACATGGAAAATAAATTGCCTCCAGCTCTAAATGATACAGTAGGGCTATTTGTTTTGTGTCACAGTTTTTGGTTAACTGCTATTTTCGTAGCTGCTCCCTCCCCCAACAGCTCATTTTCTCCATCCTGGTACCTAAGTTGTAAAATTAAGTGCCTCCCCCAGCCCACACCCTCAAGTCTACTCATTCTTATCCTTTATCTGGAGTACAAAGAGTCCACAAAAGCCTTTGATCTCCCTCACCGAGTGAAATTCTTATATCTCTTGATTACTCTCCTTCCATCTCTGAAGTTGAACTTGAGCGACTTCTTCATCACTTTCTACATTCACAGCATGACTCGGTGGTGGTGGTGGGGGCGGGTCTGGCCTAGCGAAGGCCGCCGAAAGCTTCCGCCCTCTCAGAGAGTCGACTGCTTAGCAACAACCAATCAGCCAAATATTTTTGGCAGGGTCTCGCAGCCAATTGAGAGAGTGAGAGCGGGCTTTAGCGCTCTGTTTTTATTGGTGGCTTGGAGGATTTAAAAAAAAGAAGAGAGAGAGAGGAAAAAAACATTGTTTTTCTCAGTACTCTACTCTTGAGTGCGAGTGGCGAAGCTGATAATGCTCGGAGCAGATTTGAGGGAGATAATCTTGGCTTCGATGGACCTGAAAGACACATGGCCCATTACTGTTAAGTGATCTTATTTGCATTTTTTTGCAGTCTTGCTGTTCCACGGCAGCGCGTGCAACTCCCTGTGAATGTGTCAGCGACTGCAGCGCAGCACAAGAGAAACCTTCCTAAAATTGATTTGCACTCTCAGAAACAATCAATTTGTTAGTTGTCCAAAAGCTTTAACATCCTCCAACATGCTCCTTCCCCTCATGACTGAAGACTGTTCGATAGCAGAAATCAATAAGGCATTATGGCCAATCATTAGCAGTCTAAGTGATGGATGCAGTGGATGATGCTATTATTAAATGTACTCATCCTACTTGATAGCTGTCACTTTGCATGTAAACGAACCAAACTGGATGTAACAGCGCAAGGCGGGAAAGTGAACACATGTAATATTGTATTCACTAGTTACCCTCAGCAACTTCTGTCTAGTTGCCCTTCAGGGAGATGGTTGAAATCCCAGTGTGTTCCGGTGGCCAACAGAGGGAAGCTGCCTGGGTCCCAGCTGTGTGGATGTGAGAGCAGTGGGTTCTCAGAAACCGCATGTGTACTCAGCAGACCCTCGCCAGTTAAATAAAGCTAAATGCCCTGTTGACAGCAGCTCCTCGAGACAGATACAGATCAATAGCTGGGATGTAGCCCCCACTGGAGCTCTGGACATGATTGACAAGCAATGCGGCAGAAGCCCTAAGAACTGGGTGGAGGGGTGGGGCTGAATGTCTCAATAATATTTCAGTCAGGCTGTTACTAGGAAAAAAAAGAAAAGAAAACGGAATTGTTATTAAATATTGCTGCGTTTGCACGTAAATGGGGAATAAAAGTCATTTTATTATTATTTTACTTACTTGAGATAAACTATTTTGGTATAGCTACGGGGGGGGGAGATTACAATACTATCATAACAGTAATTTATAAAATCTTCTCTCCTGTTGATGAAAGTCTTTAGTCCCTTTGACATACCTGGTAGATGTGATAAACCAAAAAACAAGCTTCACTGTCAATTGAAAATGTAGTTTCACGCAGTCCCTGTGTGTGTGTGTGTGTCTGTGTCTGTGGAATACATATGGTGGCTCATACTCTGTAATCAGTATGCCCCCCCACCCCAAAAAAGCCTAAAACAAAGGGGTTTGTCATGGCACAGATGTGCTGTTGAAGGTCACCTTGATTCCTAAACAAGTGCAGACTAGAAAAGAGAAGACACCCCTTCACAGTTTGCCCTTTAATGTCTTGTCTGTGAAGGGGTTAGAATAACCCCACCCCACCCCCAGCCCCCCACCGATAAAGACTGCATTAAAGGGCGACGTCGACTTTAATGTTTTTTGAAATTCAAAATGGGCTTGCAGAGTGCTCACGAGTGCACAGATGAGCGTTAAAGCAGTCTTTTCAACAGCGATATATGGGCGCCCTTGTGTTGATGTGCGGTGAGAGCTCTGTGAACCCTCGTTTGGAGAGTATTTCAAAGTATGTGTATGTTCTATCCACAGGTCTCTGGTAATCATCAGTACCCTGGATGGACGGATCTCTGCTTTAGATCCTCACAACCAGGGCAGGAAGCAATGGGACCTAGATGTTGGTTCAGGTTCCTTAGTGTCCTCCAGCCTCAGCAAACCTGAGGTAAATCAATGTCTTTGTTTCCCTACTTTTTTTTTTTTCCTTTTCATTTCAGTGGAAAGCTTGCCTTTAGTCCGACTAAATGCCACTGCATGAATTAAAATTTAAATACCAGCCTTAAGGAATAACCAAAGGTCAACTTAAGCCACTTACACAGGTTAAAACACCTTTTTTGTGTTATTAATATCTACTAAAAGATGATTTTCACATTCTACATGTCAGGGGGAGGTTAAGGATGCATTCTCATCTCTGTCTCTTCCTCAAAACAAACATTGTCCCTCCTGGCGCTCTCTCTCTGCAGACTCCAAGACTAGTAATTGAACTCTCCGCACTTTGAACAGTCAACCAAGGGTTGTTGTTGCTTGCATACATTTCATATGTACACACACACACACACTGCGCAATAGACACCAGACATGCTTCACACCCCCGCGTAAATCTGAGAGTAGCTGTTTCGCCTGGAGGATTAGCCTCTTTGTTGACTGTAGTAGTTTACACATACAAGCACAGCGAGACCCTCGCCTTTACATGTATACTGAAGCTTAAACCGCCCACACAGACGTGCTGAAAGTGAAGTGGAGCCCAGAGCGAGACCAGAGTGTTGCATGCTAGAAACATGCCCATGGTTCACTTTGATGTGGACTCACTCTCTGTGAGAGTTTTGCCTCAGGGAAAAAGCCTCTGATACTAACAAGGGTCTGGGTGGCTGCTGAGATCAGTTTAATGTTAGTCTGCTGGTGCTGGTAAAGCATGTCTGAATGTAAGGAACTCTGACTGCTTCATTACTGAGGTAACAATGAAAGAGCGATACAGACGTAGTTCATTAGGTTTAAAACAGTTTGGATATCCTGTTTTTCCAGGAGTCGTGTTTCTCTAAATGTTTCCTAGAAATGTCTTTGAGTCTGTGGTGTGTTATATATACATATATATGCCAGCTGATAAAGGAAATACAACTGATGTAACAGTGTGTATAAATGAAGGTGTCAAATAGGCAGCTGCAGTCTCAAAATAGCAATTCAGAGTTACTCACTGTGGGAGAATTTCATTCAAATATTTAAGAACCTTCCATAATGAAGGGTGAAGTGATACTCCAGCATGTGTCATTCAGCATGAAACGTCTGAATGACACAAGCTTTTTTTTTTTGGTTCCAGCTTAAACACTACAGCTGCTGACTTCACTGATTAGCAACGCTGAAATTAGAAGAAGGGAACTAATCACTGAAATCAGCTGCGATAATGCTGGGTTGCGTTTCAAAGGCAGGCTTTAGACTCGAGCATCTCGTGGGCACGTGAGACTTAGAAAATGAATCGAGCTTCATTATAATTTTCTTTCAAAGTCTCGGATGCTTACAAGTGCAGAGAACCTCTAGAGATTCTGTGATGCACATTACAGTATGTACAGTAGAGCCCATGTGAGCATAGGATAGCTTCTTCATTAGCGTCATCAGAATCAACCCTTTTAAATTTAAATGACTAGATATCCTGCACGGTTCTCTCCACGCTGAGGAGAATCATGAATTTGCTTATTATTCACTTTAAAAACTCAGAAACTGACAAACTACGCAAATGTTTCCCAGCTGGGTTGATAATATATGATGTTGATTTGTTTTAACTTGTATTGTTTACATGTTAAATCAGTTGCACAGTTACAAACCTTTCTGCATATAAAGTTAAAAGCAGTTACACTCGCTGTAGCGCTATGTTGACCCTTCATAGGAAGTGTCATGAAATTCATAGGCATGCACACATGTAACATCCTCCCGTCATCTTCCAGTGTGCTTCTGTTGTGATGGAGTATGGCGTGTGTTTGTGTGTGTGTGTGCGTGCTTTCTTTTTTCACCTGTTGGCTTTCATTTGGCTGACGGAGCGGAACAAGGAGAGATGCCTGTCAGCGCTGAACTCGGTGACTTGCTGCGATGTGACGTCCCTTGTTGTGATCTGTCGAGCGTGGGCTGTTTTTGTTTAGTCTTCCGTTTGTTTTGGTGTGCGTGTTGTTTGTTTTTACTAATTTACTTTATGTAAGTTTCAATCCAGCCGTACCCTCTCTGCTCTTGTTAACCTGTTAACCCCTCTCTGTTTTCTTGACACGGGGTGAGGGGGATGTAGGTGGGGGGGAAAGGCAGGTGGGAAGCATTGCCAGTTGCTCCTGCAACCTCTATCCCCCACACCCTCCCCCCACCTTCCTGCCTGCTGAGCGCTAAGCAACAATTTCTCTGGTGCTTGCCTGGTCCCCGAGACACCGCTCTGCTCAGTGATCAGAGGCTGGGGGGAAGGGGGGCCTCATGCTATGCTATTGGCTGGCCTCCACACACCGGGCCGGAAACAGCCAGTCGCCTGCTGCATCTTGCAGAGTGTCTGTGGATTTTCTTTCTTTTTTTTTAAGTAATAAAATGAGGGACAGAGCCACAAACAGCATTGTCTGCAGAAAAAGCAGCCATCACGTCAAAAAGCAAAGTTGCCCCTGAGCTTAGAGGGGGGTTCAAGTGTAAGTGTGTGTGTGTGTGCGCATTGGGGGGTAGGTTAGACTGTACAGTCGGTGCCAATGTGGAGTGACTCACGCAGGGGGTGGGGG
>VURO01013284.1:1100-14002 GCA_015108175.1 Pelvicachromis taeniatus
GGTTTTACAGACTCTATTGTTGTGGTTATGTTAATACAATCCGGTGATCACAAAATCTTTTTTTTCCCTTATATATATTATCTTAAATTTAAAAAAAAAAAGTGGCAACTCTTCTGTGTGGCACAAACTATAGCAGTGATGGCATCTGTGAATAAACACTCATATTTTACGTTAAACGAACTATGAATAAACACCCTGAAGTCTTTCAAACAAAGAAATGTACGGCATGTTTTTGTACAATGTGATGTTATTAATATTTTGGATCGGTTAAACCCTTGAGAGATGCAGCTCCTGACCCTGACAAACTGTTATGAATTCATATAAAACTCCAATAACATAGAACCGAATAGAGTAAGTTCAGGACTGTTAATGCTCAGTCTCAGAGACTCCAGAAGTTTCTTTATGAACTGCTTGATTATGAGACTTTATACTTAGTACATACAAAGTATGTTTTTGATTTTTATAGTGTGACAGAAGTCTCCAGTTTCACTAAGAGTTTCTAGTTTACACTTTGCAGTATGCAATGTACAACCCCAATCTGTTTTCTAAACTCTCAAAATCTCTGTTATGTGTACATGTGTTAAGCTGATATTCAGGTGGAGCACACAGAAAAAGATGCACATAGATCATCCTGCAAACTGGAGCTCAAACCGCCAACGTTAACTAAACGTGTCTGAGTGGAGAAAGATGTAAAGGGAGATTTTGTAGCTGTAAAAAGAGGATCTGCAGGACAAAGCCGAAGTCGCGACCGGTCACATTCTGTAGTTACGTGTTTCTTAAGCTGTGAGCCTCCGGACAAGGTCATGCTATTACACAGCATTTTTAAATTGACAGTATTTGGATTATTTTTATTGTTGGTGAGAGACAACAATTTTTTTGAGTAGAGTTTGAGAACCAATGCTTTAGTTTAACCCTGTTAGATTAGGGATGTCAAACATAATGTCAAATAAATTAGCCAGGCAAAGACTCCAGCTGGACAGCTTAGAAAATGTGGAGTGCATGGATTTTGAACTTCTAACTATATTTTCATAAGTTTTACAGCTTTTCCTATTGCTTAAGATCCCCCCCCCCCACCATTGCCATCCATACAACACCAAAGTATAAGGAAATGAATTCATGAAAACAGCAATTAAATACTAAACCCTTTTCTGTAACTTTACATGTTCATCATGTAGTTAAATGGTTCAGCCCACTTCCCATCAAAGTGAGCTGTATGTGGCCCACAATGTAAAGTAAGTGTGACATCCCTGGCTTGGATTTCTTTTATACACCTGCCTGACATGCAAACCAAAGAACAGCACGTACACATCTTGTCCCAGCTTTGTGCTTCTTTCCAAACAGCTTGGCGTATGATTTATTACCCCACCTGCAGCATTGTTTAACTTGGGATTAGATCACAGTCTGTCAGACACATGCCGTCTCTCTCTCCGTCCCCCTCACTTAACATCTTTGCAAAATATAAAAATATGCCTGTGTAGGTTTAGACTGTGATAACTAATAATCTGCCAGTGTTGACGCAGGGGGACAGAGATTTAGACTGTCCACACAAACCAAAGCCAGCAGTCCATTAGCGCAGAATGCTAACAGTTGGCCAAACTCTGGGAAATCTCAGAACACTGTCAAGGTCCACGTGGAGACGCCAGTCGACCCAAAGCTTGAAGCTCCTAAATCCCAGTCCTGTTTTTCTGGGTATCTGACTCAAAGGTAAACATGGTTCAAAGTAGCCAAATGAAGATAAGACCTAACCATGTTTTCGATTAATGTCAAGATGTATGTTTGGAGTTCTGGCAAAGTGTAATCATTTGTGCACCCACTGGCAGGGTGGCCTGGTGTGTGTCAGTTTTTCCCAGATATTATGACAAACACCCTGCAATGAGAACATTTATTTAATGCCACCCATACCCTGCTGAAAAAGAAACAAGGAGATACGCCAGCTTGGAACTACTCTGATAGATTTACACTTAAGATACATGATTGTTTTTCACCTAACCTAGTCTGTACTTCTGTCCACCTGAAAGTGTTCAAATGGCTTGAAGGGGAAGGAAATGGAAACGCAATCCTCCATGCCTGAACCCTGACGTTGGAGGTGTCGCAGAGCGAGCAGAAGAGGAGGAAAAAGAAGGAGTCTTGATATTTCACTATCAGCTGATTTCTAAAGTTTTAACATGGGATGAGCTCCTGACTCCAGTGAGTTAAGGTACTGTCTTCGTTATTTTCTCAGTTATAAAACATTCTTTATGATGGAGACTACAGAAGGCATTTTGAATAGCTCCTTTAAATAGGACAGTATTGCTATTGCTGTATTAAACTATGATCATGCTGGATGTATTCCTTAAAGCGCAGCACCTTTTTTCCATTTCAAAGAACCACATCTCGATTTGGGTTTAAGATATGGTTTGTTTTTAGGAGTGTCTCTTGTCACACTCCAAGTTAAACAGGTCCTAACGTCAGTAACATCACATACTGCGTCAGTGGAAATTATCTTTGTCTAAGCAAAGTTGTCTGTCTACTGATGTTACCTGCCATATGTCCTCAGTGTAACCTGAGAAAACAGCTGGACAGGCTTCTCTGTGTCTTGAAATTAGGGCTTATATTTATATTTACCTCCTTTACATTTTACATGTGAGCTGGAAAAAAAAAATCCAGAATCATTTGGCAAGTAAATGTTGGTCTATGGTGTCATTCTCATCAGCTGGCCCTGTAACAGATTGCATGCTATTTCTCAAAGTGCAACATCATGAATGCTCTTTTGTGCCTCACCTCCTAATCTTACCTGAGGGCTGGAAACGGGGGCAAAAAAAAAAAAAAATCCAGTCTGTTTCATGCAAAAAGGTTTTAAAGAACAATTTTGTAATAAAATCTTATATAATGTTGGGAAGTACCCACCTACACGAACATCTGAAGTCTTATAAAACTGTAAACTTGAAAGAGAACAGCTTGTTTGTCACGTATTCCTTCTCTTACAATAGATATCACATCAGTGGCGGCTCTCCTTTTGGCCAATCTGGACTAGCTGAATGTTAATTAAGAGACCAGTGAGTCACTCAGTGTACATGCAGTGTGGCTTAAGGACACACCTTTAATGCAGAAAACGTTTTGTGCAACAGCTCTTAAACTGATCCACACTGTGTGCCAGCTGTAAGAGTAAAGATTTTACAACCTGGATTCACTCAATCACCTATCTAATAACAGTCATACTAATTAAGCCATGAAAGCCTCATTAAATGAAAGTGCTTGCTGTTTTTTTCACCATGTTAGTAGTTTGTCACGTTTTTGTGACTCTCAGGTTTGGGCCTGATGCACAGATGTCTTCCAAGTTGTGGTGCTGTTTTTTTTTTAGACATTTCTGTGCTTGCACATGTAGCACCTCTCTAAAGGAACTTCCTGTTTATGGCCAGTTGTATCCAAGTGTATCCTGACTGAGATCCCGACCAGATCTGGACCTGTGAGCTGGGACCCTTTAACCCTGGAGGGGCAGGGAGAAGGACGGGGAGAAAATGCGGTGCACTACCCTCACCACCCTGCTGGTGGGAGTCATGTTGTACCTGGTGATGGGAGCGTTTGTTTTTGTCACCCTGGAAAAGCCCACAGAGACCTTGGCACATGAAGACCTGCTTAAAACCAAGAAAGAATTCCTCATTAATAACTCCTGTGTCACCGAGTCGGACTTTCACAAGCTTGTAAAGGTATCAGTGGACACAGTACGCTCACTATTATCCCACTCACACTCTGAAGCAACTTTAAAATATGGGTTAATCCTTATGAGAGCAACCAAATTGAATTCCTTCTGGATCAAATGAGGGGTTTTGTGCATTAACTTTAGTATATTTAATGAAACCATGCAAAATTTTATCGTCACACTTTTTAAAAATATTCAGTTACAGGCCCCTCTATAGCTGTGGGTCAAAATGTGGTGCATCTTAATTTGTGTTATTTTTTTCTAGCATTTTAAACTCCTCATAAATTAAGTAGGATTGAAAAACTGTGTTTAAAGCCCCATCAATCTTTAATAACTTTTTCCAAGTGTCACAGTCTAAGCCAAATGTAGCTTATAGAACACTATTTCTATAAGCAATCAATGTCTATGATGTAGAGGAACAGAATCGAGCTTTGGGACCATGGATGTTTGTTCTGTTTTCTAATTATTCATAAGATAACATTTTTTTTTAAATAAATGCATTTTGGGTAAAATATCTTGAGTCATATCACCTATGTGGGATAGGTGGTCAAAGTAAGTAGCACTGAAGTATTTATATTTTTTAGCCTTACTCGATTTGTTTCCACATAAATGAAGTTATGTCAGCGCAATTCAGCTGTTTTAAAGTGCACACTGTATGACATTAGTGAGCAAATATTTAGAAGTGTGCCATCTGAAGGCCAAAGCTTCCAGTCTGTATTAGATAAACAGCAAATTAAACATGCTGACTGTAAATATAAATAACTAAATTGCTGTAGTAACATTATTGCTCAAATCAGATGGTCTTTTGTAAAATTGGATGGTTTAATTTAAAATTGAGCTTCACAAAGTCTGAATTCAAGTGGAACATAATCCTACAGACTACATGTATTTTTTTCTCAATCTCACATTAAACAAGCTCTTGAATCACGTCCTTTTAACCATCTTTAATCTGATTGTTATCTGATCTGTGCCATAGAAACAGAAGGTTTGAACAACAAGTGAATGGGGCTTCTGTGGCGTTATATATAAAGCTTTAGATTAAGATTGTCCCCTCTCAGGCTGAGGTATTCAGTGGCACAGAGATATTTTCTTTAAGTTCCTCTTGTTTACCACACTCTGCTTTTTTTCCCCAGATTTTACTTAATATCATTCTTTATGTATGCTATGAGTTCCATGCATTATAAATACACCCATAATGTGAGTAAATAAAATGAATAAAATCGATGAAACTTGGACAATTAATATATTTAAAATTTAAGTTCCTTCCACACCCTGCAGGATTTGATGTCTGCAGTCAAGGCAGGCCTGGATGTGAGCAGCCTTCCTGCCAACTTGACCACCCGCTGGGACATCGCCTCCGCCTGCTTCTTCTGTGGCACCATCATCACCACCATAGGTAAGTGACAGAGCTCACCTGCAGGGAAAATGTTGCTCTCTGAGTGATAAAATGATCTACCTGACGCACTGTTGAGATGATTAATTGGAAAGGAACCTTTTCTTATTTATGTCCTTGTTTCAAAGACATGTTACTTAAAATGTGATTAAACCGTTGACCAGAAAAATAAGCTACAAAGTATTCATGAATTGTAGAGTCATAGCTGATGTATGTTTTCTAATACACCCTACTAATTAACATAATTACACAACATCTTCCTTGAAATTGTTTGTGCATGTCAGCTTTTATAACTAATGTCATGTCTTTTTAATTAATCCTTCAAACAGGGTTTGGGAACCTCTCACCTCGGACGTGGTACGGCCAGTTGTTCTGCGTGTGCTACGCTTTGGTGGGCATTCCCATGTTTGGCATACTTCTCGCTGGAGTGGGCGACCACATGGGCACGGTGCTGCGGAGAGCTGTGGCCAAGATTGAGACCCTCTTCCTGGTGAGAATGGTCTGTCCTGCCCATGAGCCAAAACTTAGGAGTCACACCTGAGTAAACAGCTTTAAACCTACGAGGCACAGACTTCTTATTGGTGCTTTATGCAGTAAACACTTTGGTTGTCTCTAAGTTGCAGGTTAGAATCGTGCAAGAACCAAATGTCTGGGCTCAGCCTTACAGATAAAGTGAAAATCTTGATAATTTGGTAGAAGCTCAGAATAGAGTCCTCAACATCAAAAGGAGCCACTTTGGGGTGGTTTGGGCATCTGGGTTTGGCAGCTCCTAAATGAGGTGTTTTGGACATGTCCGACTAGGTGGGGAACCCGGGCAAAGATCATGTTTGTCGGTTGACCTGGGAATGCTGCAGAGTCCTACCAGAAGAGCTTCAGGAGACAGATGGGGAGAGAACATCTGGATGCCTCAGCTTAGACCCCCTGCTGTAACCCAGCAGAAAATGGATAGTAGATGGATTCATTCTGATTCTTTTAGGTGGATAAATAACCTAAGACTGTTAAATAAAGCTGCTCTTGGAACCTTATTTCTCCACAAAATATAAGATCACAGAAACTGTCTTTGTAAGTGAATTTTCATATAAAACCCGCATTTTAGTGCAGATCAGCTGAATCAGCACTTTAGCCACAGCTTAGAGCAACCCAACAGCAACCTTATTCAAGGGTATCATGGTCACCATAGTCAAGTCGTGTTGTACTTGTTTATTCTTTCTGTACTTTTCAAACAGATGGGTATTAAAGCTGCCCCGCTGTTACATCTTCGGTCCATGACTCTAATATAAAGAGAGAAAATAATCCCGAGATGCAGACGTGTAATGAAGGTGCCAGCATGGACCGATCAAAGACTGACAAATCTTGACATTCAGCCTGAATCCAGACGATTCTTTCTCCTTTGTTTTGTTTAATATTGTTTCATTATTATTTTTTTTAACATGTATAGCTGTGTTGATCTTGATTTATTCTGCATCTGTATTGGCTTCTATCTTCCTCTCTGATAGAAACGCAAGGTCAGGCCCACGACTGTACGTGTGACCTCAGCGGTCCTCTCCATCCTAATTGGCTGTCTGATCTTCCTCGCTGTGCCAGCGGTTGTGTTTCAGAAAGTGGAAGACTGGTCATTCTTGGAGTCGCTCTATTTTGTGGTCATCACTCTCACCACTGTTGGCTTTGGAGACTATGTACCAGGTACAAACACATTTTAATCAGTAAGAACTACAACATTTTCACATGCAGCAGGTTCCAACTTGATGGTTGTTCTTTTTTAACCTGGTGAAGTCATCGTAGCAACATACGCTGAACATGTAACCTGGTCTGGAGCAGATTATGTTCAGTGTTTCAGTTTAACGGTGGTGTTATGGGCATGTTCACAGATACTTTTCCAAATGACAGCCTGTAAGTGTGATCCTCTACTGAGGGAGTGCTTTTTAGCCCTCAGCCTTGGAAGTCTGATGGGGTATTGTTGTCACCTGGGCAGGCGGGCGGCATGGACACCCAAGTTTGTGAATGCGATACCTCAAGCGAGGTGATGTAGGAGTTTCAAATTGATACCATAGTTGTATTGACTAAACAAATTCGAATAACAGATCAAGTTTTCTGAAAATCTTGTGAACGCAATACTTCAGAATGCGGCGACTGGCTTTATCAAACTTGCTTTGCTTTGCTCTGGTGGACTAAATTCTATTTTTGCTTACGTCTTTCTTTTTTTAATATAATTTAGAGTAATCTGCACTGTTTTGGCCTTTAAAAAAATTAAACAGTATAATATCTTAACACTGTTAAATTCCTACTACATTACTCTGTAATGGAAGGTTGTGAGTAAACGTTGGAATAGACATTGCTTTTATTAGCTGTGTTATGTCTTAGTGCACAGACTCTTGTGCGTCGTGCCCTTTTATATGAAATCTCAAATTAACTCAAATATGAATTGTTTTTCTTCTCTTTTCTTTGTCATTTTCATGATAAACTGAATATATTTGGGTTGTGGTCTGTTTCTGATAGAGAGATCAAGCAGCCTGAACGTATCACTCCTGGGAATGTGATGTCATTAATATGATTTATATGACATTTATATAAAAAGGTTTATCTGTAGTCTCTCCCGGCTGAGGTTTAATTAATGATGAATAGTCAGCCAACTTTGTGCAGGACTGCCTCTTTCTGTCATTTCTGTTCTGTGAGGTTCACTGGAACATGACATTAAAATTACATCAACTTTCTCTGCATCAAGTTGGAGGTATTGAAGACAGCAGCTTCTTCAAGCTTCTGGTATTGTTATGGATCGTGTTTGGTCTTGCCTACTTTGCCTCCATCCTCACCATGATAGGCAACTGGCTGAGGGTGCTGTCTAAAAGGACTCGCGCTGAGGTGGGAGACTGCCGAAATGTTAACCAAGAGACACTTAAACTTGTGTCGGGTCTTCTATGTTGAAAAGCTAATGTTAACCTGTGTCCCTGTCAGATGGAGGAGCTGAGGGCCCACGCAACAGACTGGACGCAGAACATGTCCAAGGATTTCCGCATCCCAAATCCTCTGGAATTTAATGACCCCTTCCTCCTGCAGCGGCGGCGCTGGAAACGCAGCGAGCGCCGACGCATCCGCCGGGGAGCCCAGGGTACGCTGGGATACTGGGTACGAGGGGGACCTGAGAATGGACACCTGCCAAGTCACTGGGCTGGCCTGTCGTGCTCCATGAGTGAGCTGCAGGACAATTCGTCCCTGGAGAGGGCGAGGGCACCTAACTCAAAGGCACGGGTGAGTGTGGCTGGAGGGGGAACGGTCCCCATAGCAGCAGCAGGATACAGGATCGACCCTGCTGGGGGTCTGCAAGGGCAGGGCAGGTTATTTCCTCACCACCTGTCCCGCTCATTCTCCGTCCCCGTGACCCACTCCGCATCACAGATGGATTTTGTAGGGGCACGTATGCAGGAAGGGTCACTCTCTGGATCAGAGTCTGCATTTGACTCCAGGTCAGATGGCTCCTCAGTCTCCTTCTCCTACATGACACCCCACAAGTTCCAGCTGTGCCAAACCATCAGCAGCATGGAGGAGGGAGGAGTAAGACTCGTACATATGGACACATCAGGGGGAAAAGATGAACTGATTCCAGCAGAGAACTGTGAATCTGCGCCAAATAATAGCCACAAACACGCACCTGACCCTAGTCTTCCCTCTCGCTCCCCTGTGCCCACGCCCGTAGTCCAAGTCCTCTTTCCCTCGCCTGACATCACCACAGCCCCCTCACCAAGCTGCCAGCTGCTCGACTTCTTCGGCGAGAACTTGGCGTACATTGACGAGTCCTCCGACACCCTGAGCGACCGCCCCCAGTCCATGAGCGAGGAGAAAAGGAGACGGCCCCGAAAACCTAAGAAGAAGAGCATGAGAAGACAGCTATCACACAGGTGGAGCACGCTGCAGGTGAGGAGGCCCAGCAGTGACATGCAGCCACCATCCCATCCTCCAACACCACCTCCAGCCTCCTCTCTTTCAGACCTGTCTCTACCTGAGAACCAGACAGATGCAGCTCCTGCACTCTGACAAAAACCAGATGTGACAGTCGACATCACAGCTGTGGGTCTACACTGCTGCTAGCTAGAAGAGACACGCCTCATGAATGCAGCTGTTGTTCTGGGGGGGTTCTCTTTTTTTGGTGTTTATAGTTAGCCTCACAAAACCACCTCACCAATATTGCTTTGTTACTTTAGCGTGACTAAAACTATATAAGCTGGGTTTGATTTTCCAGGTCGTGCTGACAAAGACATAAATCTGCCTTTCAGTGAGGCTAATCATGCAAATTTAAGTGGACCGCTCCTCTTCTAAAGAAGTTTCAGGACTGAGTGAGTCACATCATTACCAAGATGTCTTTAAACATAATTATCTGCTTCGTTTTGAGCTGCTGAGCTCAGTCAATTCTCGGCACTGACTTGACACTAAATCTGAGATTTAATCTGGCTTTGTGAGGCTAACTTTTGAGGAATGACTATAAGCTTTAAATTCAGCGCAGGGTTTACACACAGCAATTTACAGAAGCTGACGGCCACCTCGCCTGAAAAAAGACCACTTCCGTTAACATAAGAAAAAAATCTTGTATGAAATGCAACCTTAAAAGGGAAAAGACATCCGGGGATGTGTTTTGAACAGTAAACGACATGTATTTAAAGTGTGTGAGGTCGTCATGTGCTAACTAAATTGATCAAAAGACACGATGCATCAGGATATGGGTGGCTTACCCACCGCAACTTGAAAAAAATTCCCGGGTGAAAACCCTGCCGTGGGTGGAAAACCAAAACCACAACAACAGCACATCCGATTCAGAGCACGGCAGGGCCATTATTCTTCATCAGACCAGCAGTGCACCATGGTGTGCTGTCATTCAGGTCTTTAAGTCGTCAGCTGTTTTAGGGATGAAGGAAAGTGACTACTAAAGGATCTCCTGACTATTTTGTGTTTTAAAAGGGTTTTAAAAGAAAATCTGATGATTAAACCTGACACAGTCACAGCCAAGTTATTTAAGTTTGTGCTGTTTTGCACAAACTTTGCAATCATGTGTCCTTAAATCACTGTTGGTAATATTCTGCTTGTGTCCACTTTTTCACTTGGCAGATACAGGTTTTTTTTGTTTGTTTGTTTTTTTGTTTAATTATTTTTCTGAACAATAACAAATTTTATTACTTGTGTAAAACCCTTTCATGTCCTGTCTTTTTGCCAGTTGATATCTCAGATGTATCTTAAAGTGACCCATTAAAGAGACCTTTATTACACACTGTTACCAGACATTAAGTCTTAATCCTGTAACTGTGGAGTTTTCTTTCACTTTTAATGTCACTAAACTTTTGACATTTCGGTCTTCTGCTTTATTGATCACGTATATGCAAATTTGAACATGTATTAATAAAAAAACTAAAAGCCTCACGGGTAATTTGGTATCTGAAAGCGAAAGAGAGAAACTCTGCAGGGTGCCTTTACATTGTGCAGTGCCTACATTGCTCATGCAGTAGTATATAACCAATTTTTCCTACTTGTAAACTGTGTTTTATTATCACCATGGATACTATAAGTAAACTTTTCCCATCTTGGCTTTTTTAGATAGTTGCAGGATGGTGAGATGATATGCAGCACTTGGCTCTAGGCAGAACCAGGTTATAGCAATGAGGACACAACCCCTGTACGTATGTCAGGCAGGTGATCTATGGACTGCGCTCTCATTTCCTTACATAATATATGTTAATTTCTTGTCTGTAAACCTCTAAAAGTTCATCGTATTATATTCAGCACACATTGCAGGCAGAATAAAACTGGAACACAGTTGGCGCAATGTGCAGCAGCAGATGTGAAATGACCTGACCTGAAAGTCCTGAATTAACTCAGTTCTGGGTGAAAGTGGGATGAATTGCCTCTTCCTGCTTACTCAGAAGCAGGAACTACTACACAAGGCTATCGTGGCATTTTGCCCTCCACCAGGGCCAAAATAAGTAACGGACTGAGTCTACACTCAAATTCAGGCTCCCACATATTCTGTCGCTTGTTGACAGAAAGCTGGAAGTAGATGGCTTGTAGTGGTGTGCTGACTATGACCCATCAGCAGTAATGTCATTATGAGTTCTGAGTGATGACGGATGCTTTTTTATTATTTATTACTTTTTCTTTTTGTACAATAAAATTAGGGTGGACAGCAAGTATATTTGTGACAGGCTGCTATTAACATACTTTCTTCCCATGCCTCCATGCTGAGTTTATTAGAAATGCAAAATATAACACAATTTGACAGGCATAAGATGGGATTGTTACACCAACAAGGTGATTCCAAAATATATCTCAGCAGTGTATCTTTGAGAAAAATGGACAAGTGGAAGCTAAAAGAAGAATCGTTAGTCCTAGAAAAACTAGCAGATAAACAGTATCTGAATGCCATGTCCTAAAGAAACAACAACAACGAAAAAAACTGGCACAGGACAAGCGAGGTGCCTCTGGCCCTTCAGTTGATCCATCTACTGTTCACTGAAGCCTCATCCGAAATTGGAAGGATGGGCTTCATATCTTCAAACATCTTTGCAATGTGTGCTGAAAAAAAAATCAAAACCCAGAGGAAAAATAACACTATATTTAATTTAAAAAAAAAAAAGATCAAATACTGTCAATCTTTGCATATAAATACCTGAAAAGTACATTACAACTATATTGTTTATTAAAAAACAAAAAGAAAAAACGACTAAAAGCTTGTTAAAGGTTGTATTTTCATATGTGGTTTAACCCTGTTTTTAAAAATGAGTCTTAGCCTAAGCCTAGTTTTAGATCAAATACTTTTTCATTGTCTTTGAATTAGTCGAGGATTTGGTTTATTCAAAGTCTGACAAAGTGTTGTCAAAGCTGTAGATTAGTGATTACTTACAAGAATTTTTTTTTTTTTAAATTAGCTACCAAACTTTTCTTCTCTTTTATAAAATCTGTACCACTTCATAAAAAACTCCAGTTGTAATAAATATGACTCCCACAGTCAACACCACACAGGCTGAAATTCAAACTGCAGTTATTGAAAGAAAGCACAGAAACGACGCCCTCGTCTGTTAAAAACCAGAACAGCCAGGCCTCTGTGGGTTTGGCCTTACAGCTGTTTTGTCCCAGCAGGGCCTCAAGTACAGCTCTGCTCTCCAAGTTTGACTGCTCGACGAATATGGCTTCAATAACGCCGAGGCCACAGATCGGTATCTTCTGTTTACTCCCGTGTCTCGTTGCCGCTCTGCTGCTTGTATAACTCTATATTTTGTGTTTATGGTGCCCTGTTGCCCCGAGAGCTGCGTTTTAATTTAACTGGCAGGAATAAATAGGAATGACTTCAATCTAAAGTCTCCTCCAGACCTGTCATGTGAGCGCAGACCATAAGGTGCTTGTGAGAATGAATTACTTTTTTAACAGGCTCTCTTACTTTTTGGTCAGCACGGGGAGGGTGAGCGAGCATTTCAAGAGCCAGAACCATTAATCATGGCATATTTTGCTGCATGGAGGCAAAAATAGAAGAATATATGAATGTAGGGGTGTGCTGCACTCACACTCTTTTTCTGTAGTGTGGGCAGGGGTCGACATCCACAACAGACGTCCCTCTCAAGGACATAGGGACTCAGTGTGAGACGGAGCAAGGCGCTCTACCGTGGGATAAGTACAGGTTGGATTTAGCAAGGGGTAGTTAAGTGGAAAAGACTAACAGATGCTGGGGCTAGTTTACTCAGGGGGGAGGGAGGCTCACCACAGCTCGAGCACTGACACCCCAACACACACACACACACATACACACACACACACACACACACACACACACACACACACACACACACACACACACAC